>PISX010008367.1:0-82495 GCA_004024625.1 Mellivora capensis | reverse complement strand
AGCTTTTTATCTCTCCTTCTATTTTCAATGATAGCCTAGCTGGATATAGTATTCTTGGCTGCATGTTTTTCTCGTTCAGTGCTCTGAATATATCATGCCAGTTCTTTCTGGCCTGCCAGGTCTCTGTGGATAAGTCTGCTGCCAATCTAATATTTTTACCATTGTATGTTACAGACTTCTTTTCCCGGGCTGCTTTCAGCATTTTCTCTTTGTCGCTAAGACTTGTATATTTTACTATTAGGTGACGAGGTGTGGACCTATTCTTGTTGATTCTGAGGGGGGTTCTCTGCACCTCCTGGATTTTGATGCTTGTTTTCTTTGCCATATTAGGGAAGTTCTCTACAATAATTCTCTCCAATATACCTTCTGCTTCCCTCTCTCTTTCTTCTTCTTCTGGAATCCCAGTTATTCTAATGTTGTTTCGTCTTATAGTGTCACTTATCTCTCAAATTCTCCCCTCCTGGTCCAGTAGCTGTTTGTCCCTCTTTTGCTCAGCTTCTTTATTCTCTGTCATTTGGTCTTCTATATCACTAATTCTTTCTTCTGCCTCATTTATCCTAGCAGTAAGAGCCTCCCTTTTTGATTGCACTTCACTAATAGCTTTTTTTATTTCAATGTGGTTATATTTTAGTTCTTTTATTTCTCCAGGAAGGGCTTTTATATCTCCAGAGAGCATTTCTCTAATATCTTCCATGCCTTTTTCGAGCCTGGCCAGAACCTTGAGAATCATCATTCTGAACTCTAGATCTGACATATTACCAATGTCTGTTTTGATTAGGTCCCCAGCCTTTGGTACTATCTCTTGTTCTTTTTTTTTGTGGTGAGTTTTTCTGCCTTGTCATTTTTTCCAGATAAGAGTATATGAAGGAGCAAATAAAATACTAAAAGGGTGGCAAAGACCCCAGGAAAATGCCCTTTAACCAAATCAGAAGAGACCCCAAGTCATGGGGGATGGGGGGAGAAAGGGGATAAAAAGAATTTCAGAAAAAAAAATTAAAAAAAAAAGAAACAAATAAAGAAAAAAATATCAAAAAGAAAAAAATATATATATTAGACTGGTGACTAGAACAGGGTCACCCACTTAATTGTGGGGTTTTTTGGTCTCTTAGAAGAAAGTACCTCCCCAAATTTTAAAGAATGAAAAATGTATATAAGGGTAAACACAGTGAAGGAATGGAATATGCCTATAAAGATGAAAAAAAAAAATTTTTTAATTTCTAAAAAAAAGGAGTTGATTAAGTTGGTTGGGAGAATAAAGAAAAAGTAAGTGGAGAGAATTTGCTCAGGCTGGAGACTAGAACAAGCCCGGAGCTAGATTTAGGGTGTATTTTGATCCACTAGAGGAAGTTGTACCCCAAATTTTTTAGAAGAAAAAAACCCTTATGTGAATACAAAAAATAAAGTTAAATACTATGAAGGATAAGTTATGACTATAGTAATGAAGGTTCAAAAAAAGATTATTATTTTTTTGGAAAGGTATTTTAAGATAAATAGTTTAAAAATGTTAAAAAAAGAAAAGGGTAAAAGTTAAAAAAAATTCAGCAGAAAAAGAGAAAAAGAAAAAAAATTAAAGAAAAAATTAAATTAACTGCAAGACTAAAGAATCATAGGGAGAAAGCCATGAATTCCGTGCTTTGCTTTCTCATCCTCTGGAGTTCTGCTTCTCTCCTTGTTAAGTGAACTTGGTCTTGGCTGGATTTCTTGTTGATCTTCTGGGGGAGGGGCCTGTTGTAGTGATTCTCAAGTATCTTTGTCCGAGGCAGAGCTGCACCGCCCCTACCAGGGGCTGGGCTAAGTAATCTGCTCGGGTTCGCTTTCGGGAGCTTTTGTTCTCTGAGCGCTTTCTGTAGAGTTCCGGAGGACGGGAATGAAAATGGCGGCCTCCGAATCTCTGGCCCGGAGGAGCCGGGAGTTCGGGGCCCCACTCCTTGGTGTGCCCTCAGAGAAAAGTCCCAGGCACTCCCGTCTCCCTCGCCTCTGGCCATGCTCCGAGCTCACCCAGCCTGAGACTGGTTCAAGGTAACCCCGAGCTGAGAGCTCACTCCTCAGCTCTGTCTCTGTAGCCGGCTTCCCACTCAGACAACCCCGATCCTTCTGTGACCCTGCGGGACCTGGGGCCACGCTGACCCCGCGTGGGCTTCACCCTGGTTTAGCCTCTGGAACGATGTCCCTCCGTGGAGCAGAATTTTAAAAGTCCCGATTTAGTGCTCCATTGCTCCGCCGCTTGCCGGGAGCCAGCCCCTCCCCCGCGGTCTATCCTCCCGTCGCTTTCAATTCACTTCTCTGCCAGTCCTACCTTCCAGAAAGTGGCCGATTTTCTGTTTCCAGAATTGCTGTTCTTCCTCTCTTCAATCTCCCATTGGATTTGTACGTGTTCGCAATGGTTTGATAAGCTATCTAGCTGATCTCCTGCTACCTGATGTAGTCTCAGCTGCTACTTCTCCGCCATCTTGACTCTTCCTCCTTTACTTGGTTTCTGTTCTTCCTGATGTACTCATAGGAATCTTCCTCCTAATGTGGTAACTTTGTATTGTGTCAATTTTTCTAACTTAATTTCTCAGATTTCCCTTTCTTATATGTTCTGGGTAAAGTCAGCCATAAGAAAAACTTGTGTGATATCTAGAAGGCAAAGGCCAAAGTGAATAGCTTTTTTTTCTTTTCTTTTCTTTTCTTTTTTTTTTTTAAGTATTCTGAAGGTAAAGTAGAACCAAGACCTTTTTCAGCTTATGTAAATTGGTATTTTATAGAAGAAGGTATCTAAAGGTTTAGAATGTTTGAAAAGCTATAATGGAGTAATCATATAAGACTTACTCACAAATTCTCCAACCTTATACTAACTGCATTCACTGAAAGGATACAGAGGAGGCTCTCTTTATCAAGATGGTAAAAAATCCATATAAGAATGAAACTTCAAACATCTTAAGAGTTCTTTGGTGTGTATTCTTTGCAAGCAGAAGCTAGAGGAGCTGCGGCTGCACTGAAAGTTTGTCAGATCCACATGTTGCTGCAGTTCCACATATTGCTATTGCCCTGCTGGCTCCCCTTGTTGCCAGGGAATAGCATCCAGGACTGAAGTTCCTCTACTTCCTGCTGAATCACATCATTCATGTTCTCCAAATCCTGAGCCAAATGGGTATGTCATTGCATGGTGAAGATTTCACTGCCCATTGTTCATATTGAGATTTGAGTTAGAGAAAGACATGGTCTCCAGTTCAAAATTCTGAGTTCCAAGATGTCAGTATTTCCCTGGGGTCCCTTACTTTGTGTCCATCTTTTCCACCCAGCTACCAGCTTACTATCTTTAGGTCCCGTATCAGAAACAAAAGTGTTAGTCTCATATATAGACTTTAACTCACTTCAAAAATTTGGTAAGTTCTCATTTCTATTATAAATTTCTTATTCTACATCATTTATCGTGATTCTGATTCTCTATACCTTTTCTGAACATCCCTCTATAACTCTGAAATACAGGGATTATACAACACCTTCTCTTTAACATCTGTAATTTTAATGTTAAAGTCGAATATTACCAGGGTTCCTGGGTAGTTCAGTTTGTCAAGCCTATGACTCTTGATTTTGGTACAGGTCATGATCTCAGGGTTGTGAGATCGAGCCCCATGTTGGGCTCTCCACTCTACCTTCTCTGCCTCTCCCTTTGCACCTGCTCCCACTTGCTCACTTGTGCTTGCAGGCTCTCTCTCTAAGATAAATAAATAAATATTTAAAAAATAATATTATCTAACAATTACACCTAAAATAATCAATGCTTTATTTGTAGCTTTGTGAATGTGGTCTAATAGAAAACTTGTTGTCTCTGAATATAATAGGAAAACATGGCTGAGCCTATACCAAAATAAGAAATATAATTAGGAGGAGTTGCTGCTCATTTTAGAGTAAAATGTATTTTGGGGTCAAAAGTAATTAATAAGAAGTCTTGATCACTTTTAGTTTTATGGTCAGTGACATTAAGGGGACATCTTTACACATATAGGTGTCCATTTTATGGGTAAGTTTATATGAAGTGTCATATTTGTTTTGTTCTGTTTTTTTTTAAAGATTTTTATTTATTTATTTGACAGAGATCACAAGTAGGCAGAAAGGCAGAAAGAGAGAGAGAGAGAGAGGGAGGAGGAAGCAGGCTCTCTGCCGAGCAGAGAGGCCAATGCGGGGCTCGATCCTAGGACACTGGGATCATGACCTGAGCCAAAGGCAGAGGCTTTAACCCACTGAGCCACCCAGGCACCCCATGAAGTGTCATATTTGAAAAAGAATTTGCTAAAAATAAAACATTTCCATCCTGTAAAGTCCAATGAAAGAACAGAGATATAACCAGGAATATATTTGGATATGACACAACTGATGATTATTGGTTTCCACCTTTTGTCCATGTTCCTGTCTCAAATGATGATAGACTAAAGTTCTTAAAACTGCTGGAATTGGGAAGGCAAAGGAAGGGAATGCTAGGGTGTGGACTGGAAGGCAAATCTGGTTGGGAAAATTGCAGGGAACTTCTGATCAGGGAAATTAAATGGGAATTCTTGCTTCCTCAATATTCACCTAGTTAATTATTCTTGGATAGGCTAACACAAATTGCACCAACCAAATGGGAACTCCTAGAATCAGTTTTAGTAGCTAGAAGTTCTAATTAATCATAGGACCAAACTTGTTCCCACTCCTATTGAAGGCAGATTAGTTAACCACCACCAAGAATTGCCAAAACACAGCCAAGACAAGAATAGATTGGGTTGTTTCGCTGTTCTTCCCTTACTTAGCTCCTAGCAAGCTACCTGCATAGACTCATGCAAGTCAATTAATGAAGATCCAGTAATCTGAATCGACATTTCAAACCACATTTTTTTGCATTATGATTTATTATGATTGTGTTTTTTTGTAGTTGACTGATCCTTTTCTTGGACATAATCCTGGATTACCAAAGGGCTTGATCATTTAATTTCTTCAGTCAATAGAAAAAATAACAAAATAGTGGATGCTAAAAGCTTCTGTCATCCCATCTCACTCCTCTCCTTAGGAAAAGGATGATGATCTCCATTCACAAAGATGCCTTTGTTTCAAAGGCATCACTGGTTACTGTAAGTGGTTATAGAACCTACTTGAGGTTTCCTGACCACACAAGACCTTAACTGGGGAGGTAAAAATGTTTATTATTAAATCATGTTAAAATTTTAAAATGCTTACATAGAACTGCACAGTTTAAATTACTAAATTGTGATAATATTTTCAACTTAAAATTGCTATAAGACTTTCTTTTCCACCACCTGGGTGGCTCAGTTGGTTAAGCAACTGCCTTCTGCTCAGGTCATGATCCCGGAGTCCCGGGATCGAGTCCCCAAATCGGCTCCCAGCTCCCTGGGGAGTCTGCTTCTCCCTCTGACCTTCTCCCCTCTCATTCTCTCTGTCACTCTCTCTCTTAAGTAAGTAAACAAAATCTTTTTAAAAAATTAATACTTTCTTTTCCTTTAGAATCACCAGATAAAAACGGATGTCCCCTGCTATTTTAGCCAAGAGCAGGGTATTTTAATTCCCTGGAGTAAATATTTTATATCTCCCAAGCAGTTCTTATTCAAAATCCTGGTTAACTGTTAAATATAAACCCATTTGGATTTTAAAAAGGGTATATGTAATTATAAATGCATACCTATATGTATATATCTGTATCTATATGCATGTAAACATAGAGATTTGCATATGCACAAATAGATCCATATATATATGGACATACACACACGCACGCACACACACACACATACATATATATATATATATATATGTATATTCTCAGTTGATAGTTAAATATTCTTTGAAACTTTTCCTACAGTATTTAAAAGCTCAGCTTCTAGAAACAGAATTTCTGGATTTGAATCCTAACTCCACAGTTGACTAAACTCACTCAAGTTACTTAACTTCTCGATGCCTCAGTTTACTCATCTTCCTACTGGGGATAATAATAGTGACTATTCCATAAAGTAGTTGTGAAGACTTCAGGAGTTAATCAATGTAAGATCTGAGAACAGTATCTGTCACACATTAAACATATTAAACTTTATATGTGCAACTCTGTTATCTGAATTTCTACATTTTTTCTCTACAAAAATAAAATAGGTTTATATATATACATATGTATGTATATTTTTTTTAAATGAGGGATTATAGATTTGATTCACAAAAGAAGTAATGCAACTTCTTTGTAATGTCTTATTCTCTCTACATCTCTATTGTTCAAATTTGCAAGAAACACTTCCTAAAACTAGGGGTGCCTATATAACCCCTTATTCCGTAACACTGGCTGTGATAATAAACCAAATGGTTTATCAAATGACACGATGTTGAATTTGAATGACGTTTTACATAAGAATTTGAGTTTTTCCCAGTAATATATCTAGATAAAGAAGTTATTTTGACATTGCATAAGTTGGAAGTGAAACAATTACATAACTCAAAAGAATAGAGTTGAGGGACGCCTGGGTGACTCAGTTGGTTAAGCGGCTGCCTTCTGCTCAGGTCATGATCCCAGCATCCTGGGATGGAGTCCCACATCGGGCTCCTTGCTCGGCGGGGAGCCTGCTTTTCCCTCTGCTTCTGCCTGCCGCTCTGTCTGCCTGTGCTCGCTCGCTCTCTCTCCCTCTCTCTCTGACAAATAAATAAATTAAAAAAAAAAAAAAAGAATAGAGTTGAGACAGATTGCATCTGTATGAGAAAATAGCAGCAACCTGAAAGATATTTTATCCCTTAATAGATTTAACAGAAAAAAATTATTTTAAAAGGGAAAGATACAAATTATTTGTTCTACTTTGAATGCCTTTTACTGAGTAAAACAAGGTAGAAAAAGAACAAGTATAAAAATTTAGAAGAAATGTCCTTTTTTGATTTTGTATCTTCGAAATTAGATTGCTCTTCTTTAGTATTGGTTGCCATGCTCCAAGAATAAGAATATGGATAATTTAAAAATATAGATTTAAGTGTAGTTATCATATATTTGTAGATTTCTCAATATTGTTTTTATCTATCTTTACATAGTCAATTAATTGAAATCCATAAAACTATATTGAAAAGGTAGATGCTATTAATTAGAAATTCATGTACAAACATCATGTATCTACTGAATCCTATTATATGCATATTATTAAACTACATAGTGAGGGAAAGAAAGGACAGAAAAATAATTAAGTCATCTACATACTAGAATATTTTTTTTTCAGAATACAAATTAGAAAATTGGGTCCGTGTGTGTGTGTGTGTGTGTGTGTATTTACCTGTATCTGTGTCTGTGCGTGTGTGTGTCTGTGTGTGCTTCAACTACATAATCTTATACACTCCAGGTAGGAGCATTTTACTTAAAATTTTCTGTCCATATAATAAAAAACTATAACACATTCTCCTCTCTATCTCAGAGTAAATGCAATGTGCTATGTGAGATCACTATTATTCTTCGGAAGGAGAGAATATGTAATTTACAACATTCATTAGCCAGTCGGGTTCCATTGTAGGAAGGAGTAAACCCTCTTTTTCATTTGCCAGGAAAAGTTATAGTCAAATATTCCTCATTCTATATTATTTGTGTTAATAAATATGGTTATTTTAAAACACTTTCCTCATTTTTCTGGGGAAAAATAATTTTACATGAGATTAAAATTGCAGTTCAAAATCTTACAAAAAGCAGTACAAAGATTTTAACCCATAACTTCATTATGTAATACAAGGAGAACAGAAGTCAGTAAAATTAAATGACAGTTTTGCCTTAAGATTAAATGAGTTCCTGACATTAATCTTTATTACCATGGCTGATGGTAAATTATCAATTCCAAGGACTCTTTTTATTGGACATAATTATTCAGATTTACCAAGTGTCTCTAAAGAAGATGTTATCAAATAACTTGTTCAACTTCACTGTTATAAATAATTAGGACAGGACGGCTTTCAGCCAAAGTAGTATAAAAAATAAACAGAGCACACAGGAATGTCTGACAAGGTAATATGCCCATAAAATCTTATCAACTTTCCCAAGGCACTGAGAAATTTCTATTGTCAGGATGATATTCTCTATTATGTCTAATATATGGATATAACATTACTTTAAGAATGAATAGATCAAAACACATATCTAAGATATGTTTTCTTAATAGTGGAATTAAAGCAACAGAATTAAAATATTTTTGAAGTAAATTGTGTTAAAATGACAACTCAATAGAATCTAAATAGAAAAAATGCATTATTTTCTTCTCTTGACTATAAAAGTAGATTTCAACTTTTTGGAAAATTCATCTTTCAAAAAAAGTTTATTGTTGAAAGTGTTCTGGTTACAACATGTCTTCTTGCATTCATGCCTATTTAACCCCAGCCTAAGAAAAAATGGATCTGACTTTCTGCCTACACCTACAGAAACCTCATGATCTTTAGAATAAAAGCATGAACATATATCTGCAATGTGAAAATCTGTGGCAGATGAAAACAAAATGACCAAGAAAAGTTAAGAGCTTGATACAAATTATCAAATAAAAGTGAATTAATTTCAATGAGGTTAATTTTAATGACTGGATATTACTAGCAAACTGTAAGGCAGGATAATTGATCCTCAAATCACTCATAATGTGTTGTTAATGTGCACAAACAAAAGCATTCATAGACATAAATAACTATTCAAGGTCTTGCTGAGGACCCCTTTGAGATTCTGTTTCTCCAGTAAACTCTGCCTTATCTCCAATCAGCTGTAATTTCTTAGTCCTCTGAATTCCCCAAAGAGTTTTTAATCTTTCCCATTCACTTGTAAATGAATCATAGATGACAGGATGGCACTTATTTAAATCTGCCATACTAATTTAATTTCCTCTGTGTTTTGTTCTGCCTACTAGATATTAAACTTGCAGATGGCATGAGTTGTCTCTTGTCTTTTGTATTAGAGTATCATGGCAGATATTTGGTTGCTCATGATTCTTCCCTACCTTGTCATTATAGACACACACTATATAGACACACATTTATCAAATGAATGCTGAATGGCCTGTAATAATTTTTGTACATTTCATGATGTTCACTCAGCACAATACCTAACACATCCTGTGATCGCTAAAACAACACATGTCAAATTAATGTGTTTTTGAGGAGGTACAGTAAACAGCAGCATGCAAAGTAATACAAGAGTTAAAGTTGGTTTATAATATCAACTATAGTGGATGCCGAAGTACTAGATAAGGGGCTTATGATGTGAATAAATGGCTGCTACATACTACGACTATGTAAATTCACCCACAGAATCACAAGGACTGCTAGACCAGTAAAGTTATGTGTATGGGGTAGATAAGGGTGTTCCTAAAAGGAGAATAAAAGTTTTCTTCTCTGCAAACAGACTGCATCCACAGAGAATAAAGGAGGAAGGTAGACTGAATGTGACCAAATTTCTCCCAAAGTTAACGGTCTGGCAGGTTTTCCCACCTTCTCTTATGCAGAGTGGGTGACAGGGTGAAGAGACTTATTGAACTTTCTACACATGAAAAAAAGATGCCAGGAGCAGAGAGGAGACATCTGTTCAGTCTACTGAATGAATGTAACAAATAAACAAATGTATTTTATCATATTTTTGCATCATGAAGAAGAATATATATAGATATCTATAGTATTTATCATTTTTTTCTCTCTCGAGTGACTGAACAGTGGCAACTAAAAACATGAACAAATAGGGCACCTGGACGGTTCAGTTGGTTAAGCATCAGCCTTCAGATCAGGTCATGACCCCACGATCCTGGTACCCAGTCTGTAGTGAGGTTCCCTGCTCATCAGGGAGTCTGCTTCTCCCTGAGCCTCTGTTTCTCTCCCCTGCTCATGCTTTTTCTCTCTCTGTCAAATAAATAAATAAAATATTTTTAAAAAAGAATCTTAAAAAATATAAAATAAAAACAGGAACAAACAAACAAATAAAAGTAACAAAAGTAGCTGTAGCAAATATGAAAATGTGAAAAAACAGTAAAACCAGGAGTCATGCTTCAAATCTAATGATGGCCTTAATATAGCCTCCCAGGGGCCTCCATGCAACACTATTAACATACCTTTGACTATATTTCTTGTGTTTTACTTTTTATCCTCATGCCTTTTTCATTCTGCATCTGGAAGCCTATATCTCCCACTCCCCTTCATCCATTTGCCTATCCTCAACTCCTTCCCTTCTGGTAAGCATCAGTTTATTCTTTGTATTTATTTATGGGTCTGTTTCTGATTTTTATTTGTTTTGTTTTTTTTAGATTCCACATATAAGTGAAATCATATGGTAATTGTCCTTCTCTGACTTATTTCAGTTAGCATAATACGTTCAAGGTCCATCCGTGTTGTCACAAATGGCAATATTCCATTCTTCCTTATGGCTTAGTAATCTAATGCATGTGTTGTGTGTGTGTGTGTGTGTGTGTGTGTGTGTACAACATCTTAAATCTATTCATCCATCAATGGACATTGGTTGTTTTTGTGTATGAGCTATTGTAAATAGTGCACCAATAAACATAGGAGTGCATACATCTTTTCAAATAAGTGTTCCTTTTCTTTGGATGAATACTTAGTAGTAGTATTGCTGGATCATATGGTGGTTCTATTTTTTAATTATTTTTTGAGAAATATCTCTGTTTTCCATACTGGCTGCACCAATTTACATTCCCATCAACAATGCCCAAGAAGTCCTTTTCTTTCCATCCTCACCAAAATTTATTATTTCTTATCTTTTGATACTAGCCTGACTGATATGCAGTTTTGATTTGCATTGCCTTGATAACTAGTGATGCTGAACATCTTTTTATGTGTCTCTTGACCCCCTTATGATGTTTTTAAAGAAAAATGTCTATTTCTTACTGAGTCTAGTGAAAGGTTTATCAATTTTGTTTATCTCTGCAAAGAACTAGTTTCACTGATTTTTTTTTTGGTCTCAATCCCATTTATTTTCATTCTGACCTCTTTTCTTTCATTCAACTAACTCTAGGTTTTGTTTATTCCTCTTTTTCTAGTTCCTTTATGTATAAAACTAGATTGTTTATTTGAGACTTTTCTTGTTTCTTGAGGTAGGCCTTTGTTGCTATAAACTTCCCTCTTAGAACTGCTTTTGCTGCATCCCATGAATTTTGGTGGGTTATATTTTCATTTTCATCTGTCTCAAGGCATTTTCTGATTTCTCCTTTGATTTATTCACTGACACATTGGTTCTTTTGTAGCATTTTGTTTAACCTCACTTTTGATTTTTTTCTACTTTTCTTTTTGTGATTGATTTTCAGTTTCATAACATTATGGTCTGAAATATGTTTGATATTATTCAGTATTCTTAAAATTTATTGAGATTTATTTTGTGGCCTAGTATAGGATCTATCCTGAAGAAAGTTCCATGGCTACTTGAGAAGAATGTGTATTCTGCTCCTTTGGGATAGCATATTCTGTATATATCTATCAAGTCTATCTGATCTATTGTGTCATTTAAGGACTATGTTTCCTTATTTCTTTTCTGACTGGATGATCTATCCATTGATATAAGTGGGAAGGGTCTTCCTACATTGCCATCTTGAAATAGCCTCCCCAGTTATGTTTTGACCTTTTATATTCTTTTCATAAATATAGAACACTATCAAGTCTCCCTCGTCTCTAAATCTGTGTTTTATGTTGAGGCAGATGTGCATATGCGGAGGTAATACATTTTGGACTAAGTTTCCTTGATAGTATTTTTTTCTTCTTATAGCTCAATAACCTTATACTGCTCTATTTTATAGGAAGCAGAAAATTTTATGAGTTCAATTTAGTTTGTATTCCACAGCAGTAACTGAAATCATGATTTTGCTCCATTTGCTTACAAATAAGCAATTTATGGCTTGAATGAACTCTTTCAGTGATTACAGTCTTTAGAGGAAGACATGGTATTTAATATCTTAAAAAATAAACATACCTCTAGTAAATTTAGGGAATCATATGATGAATAACATGAGAATATTCATGTTGCAAAGGGACAAAATAAACTTGCATTTACACAAGAATAATTTTTATTCAAGAATGGATCAGTTGCAGTGATATTATTACCAATGACAGTGTCCTGTCCTACCCAGGTCGCTCCCTGAAATAATAAGTACACATTCTACCTAATTAACAGGAAGTCTAAAATATGTGATGATAGCATAAGTAAAGTGCTTTGGGGTATCTGTGAGAAGAGCATTGTTTAAATACATCTTAATTTGATGTTCAAATAGAAAATAATTCTTCATTTGCTTTTTTTTTTTAAAGATTTTATTTATTTATTTGACAGAGAGAGATCACAAGTAGGCAGAGGCAAGAAGAGAGAGTGGGAAGCAGGCTCCCTGCTGATCAGAGAGCCCGATGTGGGGCTCGATCCCAGGACCCTGGGATCATGACCTGAGCCGAAGGCAGTGGCTTAACCCACTGAGCCCCCCAGGCACCCCTCTTCATTTGCTTTTTGAATATAGTAACTAGTTCTGCTTTTACTTTCTGATCATTAAGAGGTATATGATTTTGGTGAACAACAGCATAAACCAGTTTGTATTTTGATGCATGTATTCAAAGAAAACTTAAGTACTCCTATATTTTTTAACTTTTTCTTTGTAATCGTAAGTAACTGACATATTTAGAAGCTAAATATGATGTTAAAATAATATCTTTAAATAAAAGTATGTGTTTCTCTGTTTGTTTAAAATACATTGTTTTCTACAGTTTCAATGTGACTATAAACTTCTATTGCCTTAACATAAATTGTATAAAGTAGTTAAAAATGCTTCAGAAGATACCTTAAAATTTTTAGTAATTTAAATCGAGTCCAGGATTTTGAAAGCATCTACAGTACTATTTTTTAAATTATCAGACAACTATAATGATTAAAATAAATTCTATAATGGAATCTCCATTGACTGCATTATTTAAAATGAAATTTGTTAGGTGAAATTCTTATTGGCTAAATTAATTTCGGTGGAGATGTAGCTGATATATTGGCAATCATTTACATGTTTTTGAGTTGTTACATGAGATTGTCATCAAATGTCTAAATAATTCAGTATGTGGTAGGAATTTACAAGTATGAATTAATTCATTTTCTCTTTTTAACCAGTCTGAGTGGTTTAAATGTTTTAGATTAAATGTATCTAGAGCCTAAAGATAGTTCAGAAAATGACTTTTTTCCACAATATGATTCTGAAACATTGATTTTTGAATTTAGATATCATTCAGATTATTTAATGACAAGATATCATCACCTTCCTCATATACCTGCACATCATTCATCTATCCACTCTATCAATATCTGTGGTTTTTGTTAATAGAAACATTGTCACTTTCTTTTTTAACTGTGATCATTTTAAATCTAGAAATATATTTGAATAAACTCAACCTAGAAATTGTTAGTATAGATGGTTTTATTGTCCTCTTACAGTAATAGACCTTCAGAGAACATGGGAAATCCAGGGTCCTATGTTTGTCTCAAACATGCATGTGAGGTTTGTTGTTGTTGTTTTCCCCAACACTTAGCTCATAAGACTTTCCTTCCAACAGAATATTAAATAAGCTTCTCTCAAGTTCAGCCTCTTTCTGAGATAACATCCATTATGTTTATGGAGTGGCAGAATGAGAAGGATATTACCAGGAGAGACTGGATAACACCACTTTCCAGAAGCTTTTTTTTTTTTTTTTCAAAGGTCCTAGGAGAGATTCTTTTCATTTTAACCTTGTCAACTTTGTTGGCAGTTTACAATCTTTAGCATTGACTCAAAAGCACTCAATATTCTGGTCCATGGGCTCCTTTTACTAGTCCAGAAGGGTATTAGAACACAGAGAGGCATGTAAAAAGATAAACAATATTCCAAATCAAGGGGAAGATTATTAAACATTGGAGACAGGGGTTGTTCAAGGTCAATTAAGCTGGAAAATTTAAAGCAGAATGACTAGGAGTAAAACCGTGCCTTGCTGGACCACAATTGATTATGTAAGGACCCCAGAATATTACTCTAATTTGTATTAACCACCCTGTCATTCATAATTTAACTATCAAAAAGAAAAGAAAGGTGATCAACCACTCTTTGAAAGGCATTGTGTTAATAATTGGAAACTTACTAAGAATAAGACTTGATATAAGCCCTCCAGGAACTATTGATAACAATTATATAAAGGAGATTCAGAATACATGAAGAGAAGTATAATAATTAGGACATATTTATGAAGCTCAAGATGAGCACTGTAGCAATAATTCTTGTCTATTTTAGGTTTCTAGCATCACCTATGCTTGATCTTACTAACCCCCAATAAAATTAATATTTGAAGTGGGATATTGAACTGAGATATTAAAATGATTCCTACCTACTACAATCATTTTGAGTAGCTGAGAATATATATACAATCAGTAAAAGTAGAGTCCTAATGTATCTATTATTAAAACAGATATATGACTTAGCTTTAAAGAGCCTATTGAGAAGATCTAGAAATATTTGTGAGTTATAAAGATGGGAAATTATGACATAAGGCATGACATGAGTACTCCTATTTGCCAGTAATTCACAAAAATCACTCAACCTATTACTGACTATAAATGTAGAACTCAAGAAATGGTATCAGATACACTTGATTCTCCTTGCATTGTATATGTTGCTCATAAAGCTGACTGATTCATTTGACTTGAAATCTTACCTTTTTGGAGAAAACTTAATGTCACTCACCAGCTTTATATTTTACCTGGGTGCCTTAGGATCACCGAGCATTCAATTTATCATCTTCTCCCATAAGCCATAGTCTATGCTGACATGCCCATTACTAGTTACTCAGCCTCAAAAGGATAGATTATTTTTATTTCACTCACCCTAATATACAATAAGGCATTATATCTCATTCAGTATATCTATTGATTATTTTCTCATTCTCATTTCCATAGACTTCTGTCATCATCTATAAGCCAGCTGTAATTGCTTAGTCCTACTTGTCCCACCACTTCAGCTGGCATCCTTTTCTCACACATATTCAGCTAGCATCCTTTTCTTATACACTTTTTGTAAAATTTTAGAATAATTTTAACATCAAACACAATTTTTAAAAATATTTATTTATTTGAAAGAAAGAGAGAGAAAGAAGAGAGAACATGTGAGTGGGGGAAGGGATGGAGGGAGAGAATCTTAAAGTAGACTTCCAGTGAGTCCAAGCGAGACCCAGGGCTCTATCCCAGGACGCAGGATATCATGACCAGAACCAAAACCAAGAATCTGATGCTTAACCAACTGAGTAACCCAGACACTTCAAGCATCTAACACATTTTAAAGAGTGTTTTCTCTAAAACATTGCTTGACTCATGTCAATCTTTGACTTAATTTTTTTCAATACTTTGCTAAAGTCTTTTTAAAAATATATTTTTCTATTTTTAATATTTTCCTTATTTACCTTGCCAATCTTATCTCCCTCTATATTCCAAATTTTATTACATCAAAGTTGATATTCATACTTTTCTCAGTATATACTGAGGAACAGTACGTACTTGCCTTTGTGGATTTTATCATATCATTCTTCTAGACTGAAATAAATTCTTCTCTATTTTTTAACATCTCATTTTCCAATAAAGCAGGAAAAAAAACTCATCAGTTATCTAGACCATCATCATCTTAACAAGCTTATTTATTCTTTCACTTACACTTTGCATAGGCGCATCTACATGGACCATTTTTACCTTACTTAATAATGTATATAATATTTCTTTTTGTTTATTTTTAAGTCAGATCTTGAAAGAAAGAAGGAACCATGCCTCTCTCAAAATTGTGTTCCTAGGGTTTAAACACTGTACCCCACAATGTAGTACCCAGTGAAAGTGTTTTAACGTTAGAGATGACTGAAGAAAATGAAAACGGACAGTCCTCTGCACTTAATTATTGAACACTCTGTAAATTAAAAAAAATTCTCTGTAAATTACTCTGAAAGTATCTGGAGAATTTTTTTTCTCTTCTTAAGGATATATGGGTGAACACTGGATTAGTTTATATATGCTTAAGGTAAACATTAAAAGCAGGCTTCCATGTACGAAAACTTGCTATTTTCATCATAGTTCCTTACTGATATATTCTGTAACCTTGACTAGGTCATGAAGCTGTTTAAATACAGCCAGTAGTAACCTATAGATAAAAAAACAAAAAACCAAAAAAGCTACACTTGCTTGCTAGCTTAAGAAAAAATGAGAAGAAATGTCTTAAATTTGTCAAAAGATAGCATACTCTAAAAAAATTAAAAACTATAATTAAGGTTAATATTTATTTTTTCAAAACTAAATTTACTAAAAGTATTTATATAAACTATGTCAACATATTACTCAATATGCTATAGCTCATTATGTTATTTTTATTTAAAAATGTTAAATCATTTCATATGGCTTATATGAATTCACATTTTCTATGAAAAAAATCTGCTCAAAAATGCTGCCAATATTTTTTACCAAATTCAGATTTATAAATTTTGACAATCATTATTATCAAATGTAATAATTGCAGGTGGCAGTTTACATGAAAAAGCATCCGAGTAAATGTGAAAGAATTAATGATGGGCTGTAGAATTTATTACATATATGAGATACACACCTTTAAAAATTAAAATTCACTTCCTATTTTATTATGGATGGGAATTAATGACTGGAGAAATAACAATTCTGCTTAATAATAGAATTCCCCAAATTTAGTGAACATCTACTACACACACGGTAGGCTTCTTAATACTTTAGGGCATCCAAAGCTGGCAAGAACATCTTTAGCAATCATGGTAAGCCCAGAAGTGGGAAGGTCAGATGAATACAGCAGAACTGAAACAACACATTCTTTCTTTTTTTTTTTTTAAGGTAGCTCCTTTTTTTTTAAAAAAAAGATTTTATTTATTTGACAGACAGAGATCACAAGTAGGCAGAGAGGCAGACAGAGAGAGAGGAGGAAGCAGGCTCCCTGCTGAGCAGAGAGCCCGATGTGGAGCTCGATCTCAGGACCCTGAGATCATGACCCGAGCTGAAGGCAGAGGCTTTAAACCGCTGAGCCACCCAGGCGCCCGAAACAACACATTCTTATTTAGCATATTATATGAGAACCCTTCCTACTCTGTATTTCTTTCCTGACCTTTTGTTTTACTTCTTTCCAGAATTTAGTATTTATTAATTTCGTCTTCAATTTCAAAATGGATCCTCTTTTCTAAATTAGATCCAGTCTGGATGCTATTTATCTATTTAATTTTTTTTATTCATCCTACATCTCAGGATTCCTCTAGTCCTGCTTGATGGACATGACATATCAGTGAAATTGCTAGTTATATAAGGGATGAAACTGCAAAGTTATGCAACTGTACTGATTGAAGTGAAAATTTCTACTTTCGAGGTTTTCATATCTCATGGAGAATCAAATAAATAAACAGATAACTGCAATTCAGGATGAAAGAGGTAATTTCTGAGTATTGAGAGAGTCTATTAGGGGACTATTTTATAGCCTATAATATGGCCATGATATACAAGGTTGAAGTAAAACCCTAGGAACGAAACAAACAAAAGCTGTTATCTGATAATTATAAATAAATGTAGGCAACACTTATTCTAAATGTTTTACATGGATAATTTATGAGGATGTAAAGGACAATTAGAGACAATTAACAGGAGGCAGAATCAGAACCTCGACTTAGGACAATGTAACTACTGAAAACATGCTTTTTATTATTATATTACATTTGAAAAAATTGATAAGAGGAAGCCTGGATGGCTCAGTCCATTAAATGTCTGACTCCAGCTCAGGTCATGATCTCAGGGTCCTGGGATTGAGCTCCTCAGTCATCAAGTTCCACTATCAGTGGAGAGTCTGCTTATCCCTCCCCCCCCACTCCCCCCTTTTGTGTTCTCTCTCTCTCTTTCAAATAAATAAAATCTTTTAAAAAATTGATAAAAATTACTTAACTTTGATCTTCACCCAAATTAAACATTTTGATGCAAACACATCAAATAAAAAATACAGAAAATGTTTTCATTCTTCTTCAAGAAACTTTGTTATTGTTTGTTGGTTTTTTTTGTGCTACCCACCACTTACCCATTGGGTAATGCAACACTAGGTGAAAAGTATGTGAAGAGTTTCTTGTTATGTAGTGTAGTTAATAACATGGGAGTGAAGTAATGAGGTCTGAACTAAGGTAATGGCAGATAAAGGGTGAGAAACACAAAAGAGAGTAAGGATGATGAATCACTAAGCCTTGAAGTCTTAAAGTCAGAAGGTAAGTAAGGAGAGATCATGAAACTTACAGCTTGATCAAGTGAATTTATTTTAAGCTTACAATATATGAAATAAAAATAGTAAGACATGTTGAGAAGAAGAGTTTGGATTCATTCTTTCAGCAAATATTTGCAAACTTTCTATGTTTCAGTTTTTGTGTATTACTCTGGATTTGTAATCAACCAGAAAATATATATATATATTGTTTTTAACTCCATGAAAATTACATTCAACTTTGAGAGATTATATGCAAAAAAAATTAGAAATATATACAACTACAACCTAGGATAGATGGAAAGGCAGAGTTTAATGAGAAAGTGTAACTTGAGGGGCAGTATACTTAAATCTATGGTTAGAAACTATATAGCTGAAGAATGATATTTTTGCAGAATCCTGAAAGTTGAGAAGTCAGTCGTTTAAGTCAACTGTCATGTCAAGAGCCCTTCTGGTCACGTGGGAGTAAAAACCCAGAACTGAAAAAATCTAACGTAGGTTAAAGAAGTTCATTTATTTGTTTGAAAATATTTTATGGTTTTTCATCAAAACATTTGAGCACATATTAAATAACTACTTTACCACTTCCTAAAAATCTTCTTTCCCTACCTGTTAACATAAGATTTTAATAGTAGTCAACTTTATATCTGAGTACTTTAAGTACAGTATATTAAAGGAGAAGGCAACTTAGGTAGAAGAGGACTGATCACTAGCAAACATGGATAAAAAGAGCATATATTTATTTTGGAGAAACTGTTGATGTATTTTCATTTTATTTGGGATTGAACTATGTAGAGGAATGAAAGGTTTTGCTATTGTCTGAATTTGGAAGTAAAATTAGAAGTGATGGTTATGAATTTCAGGTTTCCAAGAGGTGGGCAGTATTGGCTTTGTTCTGCGTCAACGTTGTTAAACTACATTTTCCAGAATGGCCTTCCCTATATGATATTAAAGTTGGCTAAGTTGACCAAGGCCGTTATGTAGGGAGGATTGATAGAAGGTACTAGATGCTACTGAAACTTGTGATTGTTGCTGCTGATCTGCTGGCTTACCTTGTTGGTGTGTAACAGCTGAGTCTGGAATTTCTGGCTATTGTAAATAATGCTGCTGTAAACATATAGCTTTGTGTTTTTCTTTTCTCCAAATGTCAAATGTCTGGATCATACAATACGTCTATATTTTAAAATTTTTTTAGAAGACTCCATACTGTTTTTGACATTGGCTATAACACTTTGCATTTCCACTTACAGTGTATGAAGTTTCCTTTTTCTCTACATAGCAATAACACTTATTATTTCTTGCCTTTTAAATACTACCATTGTGACTGGTGTGAGGAGATATTTCATTGTGGTTTCTGATTTGAATTTCCCTAATGATTAGTGATGTTGAGTATCTTTGCATGCAGCATTGGCCATCTGTATTATCTCTTCTTTAGAGAAATGTCTATTCAGGTCCTCTGATCATTTTTAAATTGGATTGCTTGTTTTCTGATATTTAGTTGTGTGAGTTCTTTATATATTTTATATAATAACACCTTATTAGTTATATCATTTGCAAATATCTTCTCCTAATAAATATATTGCCTTTTGTTTTGTTGATGGTTTCCTTCACACTGCGCCAACGCTTTTCAGTTAGATGGAGTCCCATTTGTTTATTTTCATTTTTATTGTCCTCACTTGAGGAGACGGATCCAAAAATTATTGCTAGGACCAATATCCAAGCACTTACCACATATGTTTCCTTCTAGCTATTTCATGGTTTCTTGTCTTATATTTAAGTCTTTAAAGCATTTTGAGTTTATTTTTGTATCATATTTTTGTATATGATACAACAAAGTGGTTTGAGTTTATTTTTGTATATTTTTGTATATGATATAACAAAGTAGTCCAGCTTCATTTAAAAAAAACTTTTTTTGAAGATTTTATTTATTTGACACACACAGAGAGAGCATAATCAGGGGGAGTGGCAGGCAGAATGAAAGAGAGAAGCCAGCAGAAGGAGAAGCAGGCTCCCCTGGGAATAGGGAGCCCAATGCAGTGCTCAGTCCCAGGACCCTGGGATCATGACTTGAGCTGATGGCAGGAGCTTAACCAAGTGAACCACACAGGTGCCCCCGGCTTCATTCTTTTGCATGCAGCTGGCCAGTTACTCAGCCCCATTTATTAAAGAGACTCTTTCCCATGTTGTATGCTTGCTCTTGCCTCCTTTTTTGAAGATTAATTGACCATATAAGCATGGATTTATTTCTGGACACTATTCTGTTCCACTGATGCATGTGTCTGTCTTTGTGCCAGTACCATACTGTTTTAATATCCATGACTTTATTGTATAGTTTGAAATCAAAGAGCATGATACTTCCAGTTTTGTTCTTCTTTCTCAAGATTGCTTTGACTATTTGGGATCTTTTTTAGATTTAGGATTATTTCTTCCAGTTCTGTGAAAAACACCATAAGATTCCAATAGAGAGTGTATTGCGTCTGTAGACTGTTGTGGGTCATTTAATTTTTTGTACTTATTTTGGGTTCATTTTTCATATCTTCTTTTCTAGTTTCTTTGGGTAGGAACTTAGGTCACTGATCTTACACCTTTGTTCATTTTTTATATAATCATTGTTTGAAAGAAAACATTTCCTTTAAGCTCTGTTTTAGCTGTATATTACAATTTTGGTATATTTTATTTTTATTATTAGTGACTTTAATATTTCATAATTATCACTGTGCTTAGGTAATTATCTCTAGGTCAAGGACTGTGGTAATATTTGGTCTTACCTCATAAGAGCTCTTCTTTCAGGAATCATCACCTTGACTTTTTAGATGTTCAAAATATGAAAGCAGGGCCCTATTTGCATTTTACTCAAAGTCATGGCTTCTTATGACAGTATGACCAGTTTTTTTCCTAGTTATCCTATCATCTGAGAAAGGATTAATCCCCTGATGAATGACTTTTCAACACAAAGAAAAAAATTATTCGTAGAACAATTTGAAAAGATGGAAGAGACAATTTTGGCAAATTGAGAGAACAAACAAGTAGTGAAGCTTCTACAAGATAGTTTTCAGATATATAGAGTATAAGACTTTTTCTATTGATTTTGAAAATAGCGAACACAGTATCTTGTCATATGTGGCCTTTGTCATGTTGAGGTATGTTTCCTCTCTATCCAGTTTTTTGAGTTTTTAACTATTCTGATCCTCATTTTTAAAAATGCAATCTAGAAAAGCAGTTTGAGGACATTGGAGTAATTTGAATATAGATTTGATGTTAGAAAATGTTATGGAATTATTGCTACCTTTTGGGCAACAATATGTTGCTACCTGAATTTTTAGGTGATGCATATCGAAAAATTGAGTGAATACTCAGTCTATCAATAAGCTACTTCCAAAATGACTCAGATATGTGTATATATGTGCATGTATGTGTATGTATATGTGTAATATAAATCAACTATGGAAAAATGTAACATATTTCCATTCAAGGCGGAGGGCAAATGAGCATTGGTTGTAATTTTTGTGCATTCTAAAAAAAAATTAATAAAATATTGGGAAAAGTCACCATGGAAAATCAATCTAAGACTTTAATTTTGTTTCTAATAGTGACTAATCTATCTCACTGCCTCCCACAGTGTCTGAAACCCTGTAGGTGCTCAGTAACTACTCAATGAACAAAAAATATTAATAAATTGATCAACAGTTATCATTCTCTCATATGTCTGGGAGAGTAACCAATTATGAAAATAAATTGTGTTTCACCATCTAAAAATTATATAATAGGCCAAATTTTAAAAATATAAGCATATTTTAATACATATATAGAACTTACAAGTATTTTTATGGTTGATTATCATTATAATAACAACTACCTTATTTTCATCATATAATTTGGTCTTCACAAAAATTTCTAATATATTTAGATTCATTCCTTACATTTGAAGTAACTAGGGTAAAACAGAGATTAAGTGACTTGTGTTAACACCCCCTAGCAAGTAAATGGCAAATCTAAGACTTGAATCAGTTTTTACTTTGTTGATATTGTCCTTTTCATCACCACATATTTCTCATTTCTAATGTCTCTGTCTTTTTTTTAGGAAACCAGGTAAATGTAGCTCTCAAACAGTACTTGACTTGAAACTTGCAGAAAAAAAATGCATTCTTATTTACTCTTCACAGGGGAAATGTGTTTGAGTATTTTAGATACAAATTACTATTTAGTTGTAGCTCCTTTGGTGCAGTAGTCTGTGTCAACAGAGTGTACAATTACTTTTCCCATTTGCCTCAATTGACTGACAGTAATTGAGTTTGTGAAGGCTTAGCAATATTGTAACACTGTAAGGGGCCCCTCTCATTCCACTTTGCTTGGAGTCTCCTCCTATTGCTTTGGATGATAGGAGTTAAAGGGGTTTTTAATGTTGTTTTTGTTCTTGTTCCTTTACATGTAATTTTTGCTTTTAATCCATTGAGGCTTAATTTAAAGAAATTAAGAGCATGTACAAGGACACTATTATAAGTGGACAATCGGTACTATAATGACTCATTTTAAATTGGGAATGAAAAATTATATAATTCCCCAACAATCCTTATATACATATAGTATTACATAATATGGACGAGAGAACCATAACTACAAGGAAAAACAATACAAAACATCTTAAAAATAAAAGGGTCTTTTCTCACACATTGAGCATGGTTTGTTGATTTACAGCTATAATAATTTCAGTGTATTATAGCACAGATTTTTCTCCCCCTGTGGACATTTAGACAACTCAATTTTATAGAACAAAAAATAAATTCATTGTCCATTGGCACATTCATAATTAAGGCAATTTCAAAAAAAATATTTTTCATGAGTTACTCTTTGTCCTCAGCTTTTGTTACTCATCATTCTAAAAAGTAGGGTAGCACCTTAGGGTAACACCTAAGCCATGTCTACCCAAAGTTAAAAGAGTCAGACTTAGTCACAAGCTTAAAGGGAGCTTAACGCACACTGATTCCTAAACTAAGCAGGGCCCTAGTTACTTAGTCTCATACAATGCTCTATGTCTTCTTAGATCATGAATATAAAGTGTTCATAAATTCTCTTTGTTAATATGTATATGTCTCCCTAAAACTATAGCTCCCTGTGGGTAGAGACTGAATGGCTTATTCACAGACCTCAATATTTAGCTCAGGGATTAGCACAAAATGAAAATTAATAAACATTTGTTGAGTGAATGAACAAGTGAATGAACGAATCTGCAGAAATCTCACTTAATAAGAAAAAAAGAAAAGATAATTTTAGGTAAAATCACTGAAATTATGAATACTTTTGTTTATGCCCCAATTCTTCTCATTTATAATAAATAAAATTCATTTTCTCCTTAATTTCATAAAAGTGTTCAAAAAGTAACAGATCTCTTCCAACTGGACATTGTCTCTATTGGGAGATGGCAAGATACACTCTGTCACCTATGTTTGCTTGTAAATTTTTATTAGAAAAGAACTATGCACATTTGTTTACTCATTATCTACAGATGCTTCTACAGTAGTTTTCAAGCTACAATGGTAGCTGCAAGAGAGCTTGTCTCAACCTCAAAACCTGAAATACCTAATATATAATTTTCCAAAGAAAAATAGTTTTCTGACTCTTTTGGTATATGCTAACTACATTTTGAGATAGTATTTAAATGGTAGCAATTCCAAATTTTGTCAAATTCTCCCAGGTTCTAGCTAAGGGCCATGAATTATTTTTACTAGTAGGTCTTTTGGAATAAATGCTATTCCAAAATAACTTCCTCAATGCAATGTTCTGCATGTAAATTAATAAGGTTAGTATTATAATTCTAAGCAATTTGTTAAAAAGTGTGAATCATTTGCAAGAAAGTGTCATTCTACTCTTGACTTGGAAATTTAGTTTTAAAAATAACAAAACTAAAAAATGACAATCACATGCATAAAGATGTTTGTTGCAATAACACTGATAATCATCATACATTAAGGCATGCAGTACATATAGCCAAGATGCATTTACTTAATCAAATATTATGTAGTTAAAAATACAAAAATTACATAAACAACTGTTATGGTTGGTTGTATCCAGTGTTTTTGGATACAAGCATTGTATAACCTCATAACTAGAGGGAAGAAGACAAAACTGTGTCTATGTAGCTAAAGTTGAACTACATCTGAAGTTTCCTATACCCTAGTCAGGTGTTCTTAAATCAAACACTCTTTGCTATTGTTCTTATTTTAGAAAAGACATGAAATAGAGGGAAAATGTTTTACAAGTCTTTATTCAGCCTTATTGAAAATGTAGAAGCAAATTTTTTTGTTTCTAATTTTAATAGAAGAATGTGGATAGTTTTAGCTTTATATGAATCATAAAAAAATAAGCACAGAAGTCTACTCATATAAGCAAAAATAAAGCCATAGAATATTTTTATTTCATATATATTTTATTACAATATATACTTTTTAATTGATTTGGCTTCAGAAGAGACAAATAACTTTTGGGTACCTCATTTATCCATCTGTGAAACAGAAAAGTATTCTTGCTATCAAAGAGTCCTTTGGGACTCTTTATTAAAGAATGTTTCTTTATTATTTATTTATTAAAGAATGACTCATATTAAATAATGTGCATCATATACTGTACAATACTATTAAAAATTAATCATTTAAATTTTAATTCTTTAGGAGACTAACACTAAATTAGATTAAGCGAAGACTTAAGAAATCATAAAGATAAATAATTTAAAATACCTTATATTTTAAACATAGTCATATTTATACTTTTAGTAATTCTATATTAAATACACTGAATATAGGGTACATTTAAATTTTAAAATAGTACTATTTTTATGTCCTATATGTGTATTTAGTAATAATGTTCATTGATCCAAAAACAGTTTAGGACAGTTTGTAAGAATAGATACACAAAAAGGGGAAAATAGTACAATATTAATGGAGGAAGAGAGGTAAAGGGAAAATAGAAGTCAAAGAGAACATTAGAACAAAAAATATGGCAAAGAATAATGGAGCATACATTTGGTTCTAAAGTCATGAATAGCCATGGCAAAATAAGTAATAGTTCAGTTACATAAACTCAATTTTAGTTTAAAAGCTAAAAATAAGCAGGTACTGACAATATTATTGTTCCTTATATGGAAACAAAAAGATTTTCTCATATTTCATTCTTGTGAAAGAGGTAATGGAAATGAGATCGCAATAGAGATCATTAAAATAAATATAACAAGTAGTCTTAAAAGTTTAATTCTTAATCTACTCCTAAGTGTAAGCAGTGATTTAATGGAAGATGTCAAAGAAGTAGACCAGATTCTAATCTTTTTGACAATCTGAATGATCAATCTATAGAGACATTTTAGGATGTCCAAAATAACAGATAATTAATTAGAAAATTGATATTGTTTCTCTTACTTGAAATTTCTATTGTAGAGTGGCAGTAAATTTGAGATTGTATTCTGGCAGATTCTTGAAGTTCAAAAAATATCAGCTGCTAATAAATATTATTACTTATGTGCTTGGAAGTGAACTAAACTAATGAAGATTTAGGCATCTTTTACAAAATTTATCTAACAAGGGGCTTATAACTTAACAGAAGTTCACATAACCTTTTCTAAGAAGAGAATCAGTGAAATAGCCATAAGAAATTATAAATTTATCTCAAAGAACTTTTTGTAAGTACAAAACTTTTGTTTTGAAAATTTTAAAAAGTAGATGAGCATGGGGTGTGGTGCATAACAATGAATTCTAGAACACTGAGAAGAAATAAAATAAAATGAAAAAAGTAGATGACAGCGAATGCTCATCTTCACACAAAAAATATATGTGTAAGTACATTAATAAAACCTCTTTTGGAAAAATAAAACTTCTTAATTATTCCAGACAGTTGTCTGGTTATAATTTATGGCTGGTCACAGAATAAAATAGTTATACAGTGTTATTAGCTATGAGAAACTAAAAGCTGTAGTGAATAGAGTAGGTTGGGGAAGGGATATCATTAAACTTCTGTCCAGGGAAATAAATGAATGAATCAATGCATTGTGCTTTAAATTTACAATCTTTACTCACCAAAGATTTTTTTAAAAAACATAACATGACACAAAATGAAAATCACCTTTCCTGCACCTAACTATATCATAGAAAAATTTTGTCTACTTACTGTTAGGCTTTCTCGATATTGCAATGACATATCTCGCTGAAATTTCTCCAATATTTAGTATAAAAATATATTACTCAAAGGCAATAGAGACAGGTTTGTGAAATACCTTAATGTTAGGGAATGGATTCAGAGAATAAAAACATTTCTCTCCAGAAATTAATAAGTTTTGTCCCTGATGTGAAAGCTAAGTATAAAATACATATGACTGAAGAAGATGTATAAAAAAGTTTATTGTTTAAATGCACACAGTTTTTCAGATCTAAAAATATCATCAATGCAATAAAAGCTTCATTTTGCAGATTCAAATTGCTGTGCCTACCTATTTGCAAACCCCTTCATGTTAAAATTCAAAAAGAGTGACTCTGAATAGAAATTTAATGTGTGCCGAGTAGGTTCCATTATTGAGAACATAATTACCACATACAGTGCCTTGCCCAGCTAATAATGCAAGTAAACTAAATGACAGGGCTGCAGTGAGAGGTGGTCTCAGTTTTAATGACTATGTGCAAGAGGTTTCATGAATCTCCACTAAAATAAAAGACTAACTCCTGGAAGAAAGTGCTATTAAAGTTAGGAAGTGCTGGCAGAACTGATATGAATGGATTGAACCAGAATATTCGTACACATCTCCTTTTAGTATATTTCCCTTGAAATTTAGAGAGATAGCTATTACATTATTTGGGCTACAACTTGGGAAAATGCAGATCTAATTGTCATTTCACATTTAGTATATTTCTTATCTATGTATCTTTACCTCTATAAATCTGTATATCTAGTTGTATGTTATATTAAATGTATACATATTATTTTATATTACTATATCTATTATATTATTCTATATCTAATTATATGAATATTTCATATATCTACATTGATAGAGAATGATATAGAGACAAATATATACAGATTTATATCACTACTTAATATATAATATGTATACACTCCTACATACATATAGATGTATCAATTTTGTGATTTTTCTCCCCTGTATATAAGCAGAATGATACTTGATGCATTGTTGAACAATAATCATTTTTTCATTTAATATATTCTTTAGAATGCTGACAGCATATGTATAATCCTTGCTGCTGAAATGAATATACATATTCAAATGGTAGGAAAAAATTATGTTCATAAATTTATAGATGCAGATATCTGGTAATTAAGGTACTATAATTGCCTTCCAATTAATTATCCATTTAATAATATAGAAGACTTCATGTTTTTGTCACAAATAGCACAGCAATTTTCTATGGATAATATACCTTTTGATTTCCTGAGTGGACTTTTCTACCAAAGATCAGTGCAGGAAACAGAAACTGCTATAAGCAGTTTTAAACAGGAAGAAATTTCATTCAGGAAATTATGTGGTTGCTAAAGCACTACCAATGCTGGAGGAACAGTTCCTAAGCTGGGTATCCTGGAATTAATCCTGGATATACAGAATTGACCTTCTCCAGGAGCACTAACTCTGAGTTCACAACTGAAAATATGCCAGAAACAAGAATCTCTGCCTTTGCTAACACAGCCCAACACTCAGGAAGCAGGAAAATGTGCTCCTTGTGCTGTTCCCCAGAGATGAGACACCAGATTAAGTCACTGCATCCTTCTATTTGTTAATGAGAAAGTTGGGGTTTGGATTCTGCCACGCAATTGTTTGGAGCCCTCAAATCTCCAGCATAGTAACAGCCAAAAGCCACGGAAGGATAGTTTCTGCTTAACCTTTGCTTTTCAAATCTTGCTACACCTACATGGCATCCAAATGGTGAAACCTAATTTGCATTTAAAATCTTAGCTGAAAGAGATTCTGGAAAAGGTAGGTTTTCAATTTCAACATTGTAGTGAATGAAGGTTTACATAAGCTATTAAATTGAATGCCTAATATGAATTACTTCTAACCAGCATAATCTCCACATAGGAATAAAATATATCCTAAATATAATGTAATAGCATTTTATATTAATATTCCCTAAAAAGGCATATAAATTCCCAACCTTACAGGGTATTTCTGTTCTGGCAAGAAGAACCATTATTCCAATGGAAAAAAAATATAAAAAAAAAAGAAATTGAAAATTTTGGCAAAGAGATGTTAAAATAGGGACAATGCATGAATATCCTAAAAAACTGTTAAGAGTTTGATAGAGATAAATTCAGTATATTTTGAGATCAGCAGCAATTGTGGTCATGTGAAAAGTAAAAGTCAAACTGGGACTACTCATAATTAAGATCATTTCCCAAAGTTCACCTCTTTAAACTTGGAAAGTAGTAACATTCATGGGACTATGGAGGAGCATATTTTAATTAGATATTTACCATATGATTATAACATATACCAACTTTGTTTAAGAATTACTTTATCTGATATTTTTTCTGTTGCTTCTTATAGCAATTTATCACAAACTTAGTGGCATACTATCACCTGAATCTACAATCTTACAGTTTGTAAGTTAAAAGTCCAATATACTGGGCTTAAATGAAGGTGAAATCAGGGCTATGCTTCCTTCTGGAAACTCTAGGGGATCTGTTTCCTCATGGTTTTCAGAAAGCACTTAGAGAATTCTAGAATTCTTTGGTCTCCTTTAAAGCCAAAAATTTTATATTTCTCTGTGACTTTTTTTTTTTTTGGTACAGTCTCATATCTATTCTGCCTCTTTCTTCTACTTCACAAGACATGTGTGATAACATTGGTCCCACTTGGATAGTACAGGATAATATCCCCATTATATGTCCCATACCCATAATCACATTTACAAAGTTCCTTTTGCCAAGTAATGAAACATGATCACAAGTTCTGGAAATTAGTACATGCCCATTTTTGGGTGCCTGTCATTTTGCATACCACATCTGCCAAGAGTTGGAATAACAATGATTGAAACTTCCTATTCAGAGAAAACTTCAACTGTGATAGCTTACTTTCATCTTATATGTTATTATATGTATGAGAAAAGGGTCACGTTTTTAATAGATCTTTTGGGAATGTCTGAAATCCATATCCTATATGGTTATTTTGCAACAAAAATATGCAGTTTAGACAAATCTAGTTGGAATATAGAAAAAGCAAGTTCACTTCATAGGAATAATGGCATGTGAAAATAATATTTTATTTCAAAATGATTTTATTAATATAAACTTATACATATGCTCTGAAAATTGTTTCAGAAAATTTCTGAGTACCTAAATTGTTTTTTAACATTCAACTGTAGATTAAACCTAACACTTGGATCTATTTACTATCTCTAATATAGAATGTCACTGTTAAAAAATACTTAGAAACATGCCTATTATCTGCATCAGTTTTGTTGCATCTGTTTGAGGATAATGGTTTAGTTAAAACCGACCTGAAAGTGATTTCAATTTGGAAGAAATGAATACAAGAGATACAACAAACAGTTTAGAGGTTATAGTTTTTGGAGTAAAAAGGGGCTTTACTGCTGACAGAAACATAACATGGGAATGTGAAGGCGGTGATTAAACAGGGACATGAAATAAGCCCTGCTTAGTATGTGTAAACTGATAAAATGCAGATGTGTGACAAAAAAAAGGTAAAATAAAAATAGGTATGAATACAAAGTATCCATACACAGTATGTGATTCTCAGAGGAGGTGGAAGTATATGTGTGTATTCATATTTCTGTCAAAACAGATTAAGAACAGCACCCCTGCCATGAGTAGAGTTTCCACAGACCTCACTAACCCATGGGGTATCATTAACAGAAATCATTTCTATTTCTCAGGCCCTTTCCCTACTGGCTAACATAGAACATCAGCCTCCCTTCTGGTCCCTGCTCTTTTCACCTAAATTTCTTGGATTTCCCAAGTTATCTCACATGTGGATCAAGTCCAGACAATGTGGTCTTCTGACTGCTACTGCCACTTTTGTGGAGTACTATTACTCCGGTCACTCACTGAGGTTCAGTCCACTGCAGAAAAGCCCTCCAGAGGCACTTCTAACCACTCACTCCATTCACCGTCTCTCAGACCAAACCATGCACCAAAAATACCCATAAGTTCTTTGGTAGAACAAATGGGAAATTGTCTAACTATTTCTTCAGTGCCAGAGCCAATATATAAACTACCAAATTTTTGTGCCCAAGCCCTAAAATGTAGCATTTTGTTGAATTTTTTTTTCTATTTGCTGACAGGCTTCCCTTTTTCCTTTTAGAGGGGAGATGCCCAAATGACTAATGTCTTCAAACTCATGTTTTCTTTTTTCCTCTGTGTGCATTCAGACCCCTTCTTTTTTATTTTATTTTTTTTCTCTTCCTTTGAGTTCTTTTATGAGAGCCTCAAACCTCCACACAAGTGGTCTTTAGCTTGGACTTCCACACCAATTCACCAGATAGGCACAAGCACTTACTTCTTTCTGAACAAGACAAAGCTTAAATCTAAGCTGAAATCTACATGCATTCATAGCACACACCACCTTTAATGTTAGATCTGTTTCAGAGTAATGAAATTTCCAAAAAGCAGAGATAAAATATACAGAAATATTAATGGTAAGTAAACCCATTGATCTGAAACTGAAAATACACCACTACATATCAAGTTGATCTAGCTACTGCTGGGGAAAGTTTCAATCCAATCATAGAAAGCCCACAAATCTCTTATTTCCAAGTTTGGGAAGTGTAAATATCTGCAACACTGTTCTCAGATATATTGGGTATATCTGTGTCCAAATGAGGAAAGAAAAGATTCTAAACTTAGACTCACTTCAACCAGACTTGAGACATGTGCTGTTTTGTGATCATCCTGCATTCTGCAGAATCTGTGGACAAAGTCCCAGAGCAGTACTGTGGTGTAGGGATTTTGTGGAATTCACTTACCTCTGTGAAGTATTCCTGAAATGATATTTCCCACCTGACAATTTTCTAGACTCTCTGCTGAAGAAAATGCTGTATTCATTTAAGTTGAATACAAATTTTCTCTTATACTTGAATTTAAAAATATCAAGACTTAGGGCTGACATCACTCTTCTATTCTTGAAGGAAGGGAATATGTTTTAAAAATAATTGAAAAACTGATTGGCTGTTTAACCTTAATATTTGACATCCTAAATTTATATGTAGCCTTGGTTTAAAAAGTTAGATATTGAGAATAATAAAAATTGTCCTGCGTATGCCAGAACCGAACACCATATTTTATGTATAGTAGGATAACTCAAAAAAAAGTTTTTGTTGATTATGTTGCTTTCCCTTTTAATATTTTTGACACTTTTGTTACCATGTTATTTTAACATATTTACAGGCCAGACCAAAAACCATCATTCACTTAAAATATAGTTTAATTTTTAAATTGTATTGAAAATAAACAGAAAAGATGTTTGCTACTCATATCCCACATTTTATAATGTTATATATCATATATTTTTATTTATGATAAGAAGTCTTGAAAAAGGCACATTTAACTTGTTTAAATAGTAGAAGTAGATAAAGATTAAAGGATTTCACTAATAAATCCTATCATAATCTCTTCATAATGCAAAAAATTTCAATATGAAATTATTTCATTACTTTATTTGAAGGGTTATCAAGAGTGAAGAATAGGTCAAACTCAACTAAAGTTCCACCAACATTTTGAAATAGGAGAACAAGGAAAAACAATGGAAGAATCTGTATGAAATGAAACAAATAAATACAAAGAAAAATTACTAGTAGGCTAAGCAGATATGTTCTATATGCCAATCTATAAGGCAATTATTTTTTCCAGTATGATCCATGGTCTGATATAGAGAGCTACTTGATTCTATCATGATCACAAAAAATAAAGGGAAGTGTTATTTTTATAATTTTTATACCTGTTGACATAAATAATATATTCTTCCTTAACATATAGTCAGGTATAATATTCATATTCTTTGTTACCTCTCTTATGTTTTACCTCTTTACATATCATAGTGATATTATCAGCATAGTCTTGATAACTGTTAAAATAATTGTTAAGCCTGAGTAGAGTTTTGAAAGGTAGGTAGGTGGATAGGCACAAAGTCATTGCAAATCTAACATCCCTAGCATGTTCTGATGACATTTAGCTAACAAGAAAATTCAATGAAACTAAGAACTATACAACAAGACATATATTTTTATATAGATACTTTTTTAACCAGTACTGATTATTTTTGAAGGTTTTTTTTTTATAAAAGAACATTTAGTTTCAGAAGTCAGACATTAATCATTATTATTAAGAAGCAAAATAGATGAGGGAGAGAATATCCATACTGTAATATGAAAAACAAGCAAACAAACAAACAAAATAAGCAAACATTTCAGCCAAAGAACTAGGATATTTCACTGAAACAACTGTGGAAATAAGTATTCATTTTCTAATGCTGGGGCATTACTTCAAGCTTATCCATAATCTCCCCTTCTTCTTGTAATCTTCCCTTGATCTGGAATTCATTGTTTCTGATGAGAAATTAGCTGTAAATCTTACTGAGGTTTACTGGTACCTTATGAATCATGAATGAGTCCTTTCACTTGATAATTTCAAGAGTTTTCTTTTTCTTTTGACAGTTTCATTTTAGTGTGTCTAGGCATGAATCTCTTTGAGTTTAGCTCATTGAGATTTTCAGATGTGTAGATGAATATTTTTCATCAAATTTGGGGAGCTTTGGGCTGTTATTTCTTTTTAATTTAGAGAGAAAGAGAGTGTGCATGAGCATAGAGGGTGGAGGGGCAGAGGTAAAGGGAGAGAGAGAATCCTAAACAGTCTCCATGCCCAGTAGAGAACCTCCCAGGACCCCAAGATCATGACCTGAGCTGAAGTCAGATGCTTAACCCACTGAACTACTGAGGTGCCCAGCTTACTCTCATTCTTTAAACAGGGTTTCCGTTGATTCTTTGAACATATATATGGTAGCTATTTTGAAGTCTGAATAAGTATATTTTCAATAACTGTATCCTCTTAGACAGTCTTATGATTCACTGTTTTTATTTTCCTGTGTATGGCCACATTCTCCTGTTTCTTTGTAAGTTGTTATTTTGTTGGTAGTGTTGTTGATAACTAGATATTTTATTTATGTATGTATTATTGATTGATAACTAGGTATTTTAGATAATATATTGTAACAACACTGTATTCTGAGTTCCCCTTACAAAAATTTTCTTGGTTTCTTGTGTATTTAGTGACCTTTCTGAATCAATTTGGCAGAAACTGTGTACTTTATATTGTACAACCATTAATGTTTTTGCTCATTTAACTTCTGTTTTTAAATGTTTAGATTAGCTTTCTTGACTGACTAGCAGGTCAGCATAGCATATTGGTTAGCCAGTGACTGGTCAGAGGTTGGACTTAACACTGTGAGCCAGCAAGTCTTGGAATTGAAACATGTATTTATATTTCACACAGTTTACAAGACTGACTCAGATTTTACTTTCTGCTTGTGCAGAGTTTCATATTCAGCTAGGAATAAGTATATAACAAGGACAATTTTAACTTTCTCCTGAATAGTGCACAGTCTTTTGAATACATGAAGCCTTCTGAATTTGAAGTAATATGTGAAAATTTATCAAAGACCCTCATGACCACCTTTTTCACCAGGTCTTCCTGTTAAATTTGGAATGGTCTGTTGTTTGCTCCCACCTGTATTGAACACTCAGGCAACTATGTCTACCTTCCCCAATTGCCAACGAGATTGCTATTATTTTCAGTAATGACTCTGAGCATGACACTTTTCCTTGGAGTTCCATATGAAAGAAGTCAGCCCTCTCTGGTGGCAGGGAGGCTGCTAGTCCTTTTGGCTACTGCCACAGAATTAGTAGAGGGCTATGAGGAATAGGAAGATTTTATGTAAAAATTCCATAGACACACACCACTCTGAGCAAGTTTTGGAAGTTTTTCTTGAATAACTGTTTTTCAATTTGTTGAATGGATTAATTTCTAGAATTTTGAAATGGTGACTTTTGATAAGTGTGTCAAGTTTTCATCATTGCTTTTAGGTAAGAGGATTTGCTGACTCCTCATATCACCATTCAAGCACTTCCTATCACATCTATTTAAGTTCTAGAAAATTTGATCATATATGTTTATTTCTTGACATCTCTTTTAAACAGTTGTTGAAATTAGCATATTTGTCAATTTTAAATTGAATTGTGTAAACATTACACATTGAGACACTTCATGATTAGTATAACAAATACATTAATTTTGTTGTTTGCTTTGTTAAGCTCATATACTTTTCTTTGGTGTATAGATGTTTTTCATTTTATGTGGTCAAATATTTCGTGACTAGTTACTGGATATTTAATTTTGTGACATTCTTCCTTACATTAATGTCAGCAATGTCTAACTTACATTTTCCTATTTTTTTAATTGAAACTCCAAAAAAAACCCTATATCCATAATCTTGCTTAAATATCTTTTCGATGTATGATGTGTAGCAGAAATCTGTTCTACTGTTAAATGCTCAATGGTACCACCATCATTAATTTATAATTTGCATTTATTCTAATGACAAAAAATGATTTGTTTTTTGGAATAACAAATACACTTAAAAACTGGGTCTTTTCTCTTTTACAATACATTTTTTTCTCTATTCCTCATAGTATTTTATGATGCATTACCCCAGTTTGCTAATTTTTAAAGATTTCTCATTTTAAAGAGCTCAGACACATACAGAATATAAACAAATTTATTTCAATAAAAATTAAGCAATCCTATATATATTACAGCATGTTTTCTTCAATGAATATCTTTTCATGTCTGTAAATATATGATATATTTTAATAACTGCATAGTATTAAACTCATTTAATTGTAATAATTCATTCAACTATTTCCTTCTGTTAGAGATATAGGTTGTTTTTCAAACTTTCATTCATAAAAATATCGGCACATCAAATTTTTATTAAAAAGTTTTTGGACACTGTTCTAGTTATCTCCTTATCCATTTAACATAATTGTGCATAATGTTTGGCATGGTTTTGTAAACTCTTTTATAAGCAATCATATCTAAAGTGCCAATAGTTGTCTATCCTCCTTTCAAATAAACCTATCTCACTTCCTATCTCAGTGCTATCAAAGTGATTAAAACTTTCCCCATGTAGGGTGATAATGGTTATAGCAGTCATACCTATTTTGTTTCTGAATTTAATGGAAATGATCAAATATTACTTGATTATGAATTGATTACACTTTTGTGATTATTTCCCTAAATATATTAAGAAAATATAACTCTATTCCTAAGTCAGAGCATTTTTGTCAAGAATGCCATGTTCACTAATGATTAGCATCTATACAAATGGTAACTTTCCTTTTTTTTCTCCCACTTTATCACTCCTACATATGATGTTAAAATAGAATAGATTCCTTACATTCAAATATGTTAGGTCACTTTGTATGTAAATTCAATTTATGAATAATTTTGCTTGTGAGTATTTGTGTTTGTGCATGTTTGTGTGTATGCAGTTTGTATATGAAATTGTGTGTCTGATGTTTTTAAAGTTTGTTACTGCTATTACAAGCTATATACATGAGTTTGGCACAAGTGGCTTATTATATTCTTTAACAGGGCTCCACTTCTTTAAAACTAATTACTATCCATATTTTTGGAAGATATTTTGAAAGATCTTATTGTCAGTATTCCCCAGTTATTCCCATAAGAAGCTACCTACCCTCTTATAAGTTAACATATGCTTATGAAAGAATGTATTTTGGAAACTTTCAATTTTATATCATTAAATTATATCTATTTTCACTTACTGCTTTTTAAATATAAGCTTTTTAAAAAGTATTTCGAGTCATGTAATTTACGCTGTGACTTTACATTCACTTTAATCTTTCCAAATGGCTGTATATTTTATTGATGTTTTATTTTAAATTTTTAAAAAAAAATTTATTTCTTTTCAGCATAACAGTATTCATTGTATTTGCACCACACCCAGTGCTCCATGCAGTACGTGCCCTCCCTAATACACACCACTAGGCTCCCCTAACCTCCCCCCCCCCCCCCCCTTCAAAACCCCTCAGGTTGATTTTCAGAGTCCATAGTCTCTCATGGTTCACTTCCCCTTCCAATTTCCCTCAACTCCCTTCTCCTATCCATCTTTCATCAAGATCAAAAGTTTCTGCACAGCAAAGGAAACAGTCAACAAAACAAAGAGGCAACCTATGGAATGGGAGAAGATATTTGCAAATGACAGTACAGACAAAAGGTTGATATCCAGGATCTATAAAGAACTTCACAAACTCAACATATACAAAACAGATAATCATGTCAAAAAATGGGCAAAAGACATGAACAGACACTTCTCCAATGAAGACATACAAATGTCTCTCAGACACATGAAAAAATGTTCATCATCACTAGCCATCAGGGAGATTCAAATTAAAACCACATTTAGATACCACCCCACACCAGTTAGAATGGCCAAAATTAGCAAGACAGGAAACAACGTGTGTTGGAGAGGATGTGGAGAAAGGGGAACCCTCTTACACTGTTGGTGGGAATGCAAGTTGGTGCAGCCACTTTGGAGAACAGTGTGGAGATTCCTCAAGAATTTTACAACAGAGCTTCCCTTAAATAAATAAATTTAAAAAATAGAGCTTCCCTATCACCTGCAATTGCACTACTGGGTATTTACCCCAAAGATACAGTTGTAGTGAAAAGAAGGGCCATCTGTACCCCAATGTTTATAGCAGCAATGGTCACGGTTGCCAAACTGTGGAAAGAACCAAGATGCCCTTCAACGGACGAATGGACAAGGAAGATGTGGTCCATATACACTAGGGACTATTATGCCTCCATCAGAAAGGATGAATACCCTACTTTTGTAGCAACATGGACGGGACTGGAAGAGATTATGCTGAGTGAAATAAGTCAAGCAGAGAGAGTCAATTATCATATGGTTTCACTTATTTGCGGAGCATAACAAATAACACGGAGGACATGGGGAGATGGAGAGGAGAAGGGAGTGGAGGGAAATTGGAAGGGGAGATGAACCATGAGAGACTATGGACTCTGAAAAACAACCTCAGGGTTTTGAAGGGGCAGAGGGTGGGAGGTTGGGGGATCCAGGTGGTGGGTATTATGATGGGCATGCATTGCATGGGGCACTGGCCAAAATTAGCAAGACAGGAAACAACGTGTGTTGGAGAGGATGTGGAGAAAGAGGAACCCTCTTACACTGTTGGTGGGAATGCAAGTTGGTGCAGCCACTTTGAAGAACAGTATGGAGATTCCTCAAGAAATTAAAAATAGAGCTTCCCTATAACCCTGCAATTGCACTACTGGGTATTTACCCCAAAGATACAGATGTAGTGAAAAGAAGGATCATCTGTACCCCAATGTTTATTTTTAATTTTTTCATTTTTCTGCATGTGGCTGTCCAATTTTCCCAACACCATTTGTTGAAAGACCTTCCTTCCTGCATTGTTGAAGATTAGTTCACCATAGAGTGGAGGGTCTATTTATGGGCTCTCTCTATTCTATTCCATTGATCTATGTGTATGTTTTTGTGCCAGTACCATACTGTCTTGATGATGACAGCTTTGTAATAGAGCTTGAAGTCTGGAATTGTGATGCCACCAACTTTCGCTTTCTTTTTCAACATTCCTCTGGCCATTCGAGGTCTTTTCTGGTTCCATATAAATTTTAGGATTCTTTGTTCCATTTCTTTGAAAAAAATGGATGGGATTTTGATAGGGATTGCATTAAATGTGTAGATTGCTTTAGGTAGCATAGATATTTTCACAATATTTGTTCTTCCAATCCATGAAAAAATGGAACATTTTTCCATTTCTTTGTGTCTTCCTCAATTTCTTTCATGAGTACTTTATAGTTTTCTGAGTATAGATTCTTTGCCTCTTTGGTTAGGTTTATTCCTAGGTATCTTATGGTTTTGGGTGCAACTGTAAATGAGAGCGACTTCTTAATTTCTCTTTCTTCTGTCCTGTTATTGGTGTAAAGAAATGCAACTGATTTCTGTGCATTACTTCTATATCCTGTCACTTTACAGAATTCCTGTACAAGTTGTAGCAGATTTGGAGTGGAGTATATTGGGTTTTCCACATATAGTATCATATCATCTGCAGAGAGTGATAGTTTGACTTCTTCTTTGCCAATCTGGATGCTTTTAATTTCTTTTTGTTGTCTGGTTGCTGAGGCTAGGACTTCTAGTCCTATGTTGAATAGCAGTGGGAATAATGGACATCCCTGCCATGTTCCTGACCTTAGTGGAAAACCTCTCAGTTTTTCTCCATTGAGAATGATATTCGCGGTGGACTTTTCATAGATGGCTTTGATGATATTGAGGAACGTACCCTTTATCCTTACACTCTGAAGAGTTTTGATCAAGAAAGGATGCTGAACTTTGTCAAATGCTTTTTCAGCATCTATTGAGAGTATCATATGGTTCTTGTTCTTTCTTTTATTAATGTATTGTATCACACTGATTGATTTGTGGATATTGAACCAACCTTGCAGCCCTGGAATAAATCCCACTTGGTCGTGGTGAATAATCCTCTTAATATACTGTTGAATCCTATTGGCTAGTATTTTGGTGAGAATTTTTGCATCTGTGTTCATCTATGATATTGGTCTGTAATTCTCTTTTTTGATGAGATCTTTGTCTAGTTTTGGGATCAAGGTAATGTTGGTCTCATAAAATGCGATTGGAAGTTTTCCTTCCATTTCTATTTTTTGGAACAGTTTCAGGAGAATAGGAATTAATTCTTCTTTAAATGTTTGGTAGAATTCCCCTGGGAAGCCATCTGGCCCTGGGCTTTTGTTTGTTTGGAGATTTTTTTTTTAAATTTATTTATTTGTCAGAGAGAGAGGGAGAAAGAGAGAGTGAGCACAGGCAGACAGAGTGTCAGGCAGAGGCAGAGGGAGAAGCAGGCTCCCTGCTGATCAAGGAGCCCAATGGGGGACTCGATCCCAGGATGCTGGGATCATGACCTGAGCCGAAGGCAGCTGCTTAACCAACTGAGCCACGCAGGTGTCCATGTCTGGAGATTTTTGATGACTGTCTCAATCTCCTTACTGGTTATGGGTCTGTTCAGGTTTTCTATTTCTTCCTGGTTCAGTTGTGGTAGTTTATATGTCTCTAGGAATGCATCCATTTCTTTCAGATTGTCAAATTTGCTGGCGTATAGTTGCTCATAATATGTTCTTATAATTGTTTATATTTCTTTGGTGTTGGTTGTGAACTCTCCTCTTTCATTTATGATTTTATTTATTTGGGTCCTTTCTCTTTTCTTTTTGATAAGTCTGGCCAGGGGTTTATCACTCTTATTAATTCTTTCAAAGAACCAGTTCTTAGTTTCATTGATTTGTTCTATTGGGTATTTTTTGGTTTCTATATCATTGATTTCTGCTCTGATCTTTATTATTTCTCTTCTCCTGCTGGGTTTAGGCTTTCTTTGTTATTCTTTCTCCAGCTCCTTTAGGTGTAGGGTTAGGTTATGTAGTTGAGACCTTTCTTGTTTCTTGAGAAAGGCTTGTATTGCTATATATTTTCATCTCAGGACTGCCTTTGCTCTTTCCTATAGCTTTTGAACCATTGCATTTTCATTATCAGTTGTTTCCATGAATTTTTTTCAATTCTTCTTTAATTTCCTGGTTGACCCATTCATTCATTAGAAGGATGCTGTTTAGTCTCCATGTATTTGGCTTCTTTCCAAATTTCCTCTTGTGGTTGAGTTCTAGCTTCAGAGCATTGTGGTCTGAAAATATGCAGGGAATTATCCCAATCTTTTGATACTGGTTGAGACCTGATTATGACCTAGGATGTGATCTATTCTGGAGAATGTTTCATGTGCAGTAGAGGAGAATGTGTATTCTGTTGCTTTGGGGTGGAATGTTCTGAATATATCTGTGGTGTCTATCTGGTCCATTTATGGCCTTTATTTCCTTGTTGATCTTTTGCTTGGATGATCTGTCCATTTTAGTGGGGGAGTGTTAAAGTCCCCTACTATTATTGTATTATTGTCCATGTGTTTCTTTGGTTTTGTTATTAATTGGTTTATATAGTTGGAAGCTCCCATGTTATGGGCATAGATATTTAAAATTGTTAGATCTTCTTGTTTGGAAGACTCTTTGAGTATGATATAGTGTCCTTCCTCATCTCTTATTATAGTATTTGGCTTAAAATTTAATTGATCTTACATAAGGATTGCCACCCCAGCTTTCTTTTGATGTCCATTAGTATGGTAAATTGTTTTCCACCCCCTCACTTTAAATCTGGAGGTGTCTTTGGGTCTAAAATGAGTTTTTTGTAGACAGCATATTGATGGGTTTTGTTTTTTTATCCAATCTGATACCCTGTGTCTTTTCATTGGGGCATTTACATTCAAGGTAACTTTTGAGAGATATGAATTTAGTGCCATTGTATTGCCTGTAAGGTGAATATTACTGTATATTGTCTCTGTTCCTTTCTGATCTACCACCTTTAGGCTCTGTCTTTACTTAGAGGACCCCTTTCAGTATTGCCTGTAGAGCTGTTTTTTTGTTTACAAAATTCTTTTAGTTTTTGTTTGTCCTGGAAGCTTTTTATCTCTCCTTCTATTTTCAATGATAGCCTAGCTGGATATAGTATTCTTGGATGCATGTTGTTCTTGTTCAATGAACTGAATATATCATGCCAGTTCTTTCTGGCCTGTCAGGTCTCTGTGGATAAGTCTGCTGCCAATATAGGATATTTTTACCATTTTTTTTTTTTCTAAGCAGAAGTTTAAAGTCAATGGTAAAGAAATCTTTGTTTTATTAAAGATTTTATTTATTTATTTGTCAGAGAGAGAGAGAGTGCGAGCACAGGCAGACAGAGTGGCAGGCAGAGGCAGAGGGGGAAGCAGGCTTCCCGCCAAGCAAGGAGCCCGATGCGGGACTCGATCCCAGGACTCTGGGATCATGACCTGAGCCGAAGGCAGCGGCTTAACCAACTGAGCCACCCAGGCGTCCCTACCATTTTTTTTTAACCATTGTATGTTACAGACTTCTTTTCCCGAGCTACTTTCAGGATTTTCTCTTTGTCACTAAGACTTGTAAGTTTTACCATTAGATGATGGGGTGTGGACCTATTCTTATTGATTTTGAGGGAGATTCTCTGCACCTCCTGGATTTTGATGCTTATTCCATTTGTCATATTAGGAAAATTCTCTACAATAATTCTCTCTAATATACCTTCTGCTCCCCTCTCTCTTTCTTCTTCTTCTGGAATCCCAGTTATTCTAATGTTGTTTCATCTTATGGTATCACTTATCTCTTGAATTTTCCCCTTGTGGTCCAGTAGTTTTTTGTCTCTCTTTTGCTCAGCGTCTTTATTCTCTGTCATTTGGTCTTCTATATCACTAATTCTCTCTTCTGCCTCATTTATCCTAGCAGTAAGAGCCTCTATTTTTGATTGCACTTCATTAATAGATTTTTTTAATTTCAACTTGCTTAGATTTTAGTCCTTTTATTTCTCCAGAGAGGGCTTTATTTCTCTAGAAATATCTTCCATGCCTTTTTATGCTCTATATCTTCCATGCCTTTTTCAAGCCCAGCTAGCACTTTGAGAATCATCATTCTGAACTCTGGATCTGACATATTACTGATGTCCATATTGATTAGGTCCCTAGCCTTCGATACTGCCTCTTGTTCTTTTTTTTGTGGTGAGTTTTTCTGCCTCATCATTTATTCCAGATAAGAATACATGTAGGAGTGAATAAAATATTAAAAGGGTGGCAAAGACCCCAGGAAAATGTGCTTTAACCAAATCAGAAGAGACCACAAATTGTTGGGGGAAGAAAGGGTGTAAAAAGAAGTTCAGAAAAAGAACTTAAAAAAGAAAAAAATAAAGAAAAAATATGAAAAAGAAAATATATATATTAGACTGGTGAATAAGACAGAGTCACCCACTTAATTTTGGGAGTATTTTGTTCTCTTAGAAGAAACTACCTCCCAAAATTTTAAAGAATGAAAAAAAAAATATATATATATATACACACACACACACAAAAAAGGGAAAACACACTGAAGGGATGGAATATGACTATAAAGATGAATTTTTTTTTAATTTTCTAAAAAGGAGTTGATAAGATAAGTTGGTTGGGAGAACAAAGAAAAAGAAAGTGGAGAGAATTTGCTCAGGCTGGAGACTAGAACAAAGCTCTGTGCTAGATTTATGGTATATTTTGACCTATTAGAAGTTGTACCCCAAATTTTTTAGAAGAAAAAACCCTATGTGTATACAAAAAAATAAAGTTAGATAAAATGAAAGATAAATATGGCTATAATAATGAAGGTTCAAAAAGATTTTTTTTAATGAAAGATATTGTTAAAATAAACTAGTTAAAAAACGTTAAAAGAGGAAAGACTAAAAGTTAAAAAAAATTAGCATTAGAAAAAAAATTAACTAGGCAAGACTAAAGAATCATGGGGAGAAAGCCATGAATTCCATGCTTTGCTTTCTCCTCCTGTGGAATTCCGCTGTTTTCCTTGATAAGTGAACTTGGTCTTGGCTGGATTTCTTTCTGATCTTCTGGGGGAGGGGCCTGTTGCAGTGTTTCTCAAGTGTCTTTGCCTGAGGTGGAATTGCACCACCCTTACCAGGGCCAGGGCTAAGTAATCCACTCAGGTTCACTTTCGGGAGCTTTTGTTCCCTGAATGCTTTCCCGTAGAGTTCTGGAGGACAGGAATGAAAATGGTGGCCCAGAGGAGCTGAAAATCTCCAGCCCAGAGGAGCTGAGAGCTTGGGGCCCTACTCCTCAGTAAGCCCTTGGAGAAAAGTGCTCAATCTCTCACATCTCCCTGGCCTCCAGCTGCACTGAGCTCACCCAGACTGTGACCAAGCATATCTGTCTCTGGCACACAGCCCCATCTGGAGTCTCCAAACCCAGCAGATCCATGCACTCTTCTGGGGGGGGTCTCCCCAGATCTTGAGGGGTCCCTGCTCACAGAGCAATGGTCTAACTGTGCCACAAAGCACAGTTTAAGGTAACTCCAAGTTGAGAGCTCACCCCTCAGCTCCATCTCTGTAGCCAACTTCCCTGCTCTAATACCTACAAGCTCTGTGACACTGAGACATCCCCAATCCTTCTGTGACCCCGCATGACCTGAGACCATGCTATCTCCGTGTGGGCTTCACACTGGCTTAGCCTCTGGAGCGATGTCCCTTAGCGGAATAGACTTTTAAAAGTTCAGATTTTGGGGACGCCTGGGTGGCTTAGTTGGTTGAGCGGCTGCCTTTGGCTCAGGTCATGATCCCAGCGGCCTGGGATCGAGTCCCACATCGGGCTCCTTGCTCGGCGGGGAGCCTGCTTCTCCCTCTGCCTCTGCCTGCCACTCTGTCTGCCTGTGCTCGCTCGCTCTCTCTCCCTCTCTCTCTGACAAATGAATAAATTAAAAAAAAAAAAAGTTCTGATTTTGTGCTCCGTTACTCCACTGCTTGCCATCAGCCGGCCCCTCCCCCCTCAGTCTATCTTCCCATTGCTTTGAATTCACTTCTCCGCAGGTCCTACCTTTTAGAAAGTGGTCAATTTTCTGTTTCTAGAATTGCTGCTCCTCTTCTCCTTGATCTCCTGTTGGATTTGTAGGTGTTCAGAATGGTTTGATAAACTATCTAGCTGATCTCCTCCTACCTGATGTCATCTCAGCCTCCTACTTCTCTGCCATCTTGACTCCTCCCCCTAATTCTTATTTTTTATTTTATTATTTTTTTTAAAATTCTTCTGTGTTTTTGTGATACTACTCATTTTATATTTTGAAATTATTATTTATATTATAAGAAAATTCTCTTTTCATTCATCAGTTCTATTCTTAATGATTATGAGAATTGTGAAATTGATGTTTTGCACACTAAAATTGAGTTTTCATATTCATACTTAGTTTTCCATTATTTAGCACTTATGTAGCACATCATAATAACTTAAAAATATTTTAATTATGTATATAATTGGTCATTGGAAAAATATGTGGGGAAAAAATTGGAAGAATATACATTGATACAGGTATTGGTAACTGATCTGAAGTGGGAAAGATGATATCTGTGGAAAGCATTTAAATGCTGAAATGTTTAGGGACACCTGGGTGGCTCAGAGGGGTAAACCTCTGGCTTCGGCTCGGGTCATAATCCCAGGGTCCTTGGATCGAGCCCCGTGTCAGGCTCTCTGCTCAGCGGGGAGCCTACTTCCCTCTCTCTCTCTGCCTGCCTCTCTGCCTACTTGTGATCTCTCTCTGTTAAGTATATAAATAAAATCTTTTTAAAAAATGCTTAAATGTTTATTCTTGAGGAATATCATATTATATTTGAACAGGGTTAAAAGCATTAGTATATTGACAGAAAAAAAAAAGATTTTTCCAGACAAAAGTAAATATTTTTAAACTTTGAAATTTGAAAGAATTACTTCACTTATTCCTTAATATGTTTCTGTTGTTCCCTACTGCAGGTTTTAATTGACATAATTGGATTTTTACACCAAATTTCATTTTTTGTGTATTCTTGCTCAATATTTTTTTTATTTTTTTATTTTTTTAGTTTGTATTTGTTTGTAACCATATTAAATACAGGCCGTTTAAACACTTTTACTTTATTGATCTCCTTTTATTATTCTACTTCTTTCCTACTGTTTAGTTATTGATTTTAATTATCTTTTGTTTATCACAATTGCTTCTTAAATTTCTTTTGGCTTTTCAATGGTTGTTATTCTGACTCCTTACATGTCTAAGAATATTTTTTTCTTATTCTCAACAAAAGACACCAAATTTGTAGCCAGGTGTGATATCCCAAATGCAAGTTTTGCCTTTAAAATTGTGTACGTATTTCAGCAATGACTTTCATTTGTCTCAAGGCAGGAAAGTTGATTTGTTTTATATTTATGGACCATCCATTTCTTAAACTTTTAATTAGATTTTAAAATCTAGTGTTTATTTGAAAAATTTCCAGATACAGTTAGTATATATCAGCCAATTTATTTTATTCATTCATTCAAAAACAATGAAAGTATTCCCACTATGTACAAACAACTTGATATTTTGGATAAAATCAATACACTCATTAAAGCCCTTATGGCTTGTTTTTTGTTGTTTTTGTTTGTTTGTTTGTTTGTTTGTTTTGTTTTGCAAAGGTCCTGCCCAGCATCAGTATCTGGAGCCTCATCTACAAGGTAGAAAGGTAGACTGTGCGACAGCTGGAGCTTAACTAGCAGGAGGTTTTGCTTCCTCCACTACTGCTGCCCCTGCTGAGAAGTGGAAACAAAAGGTGATCTGAGGAATTCCTTGATGATATGGGTTTTGGTTTTTTGGAGTAAACTCCTTTAGTAAGATGTAAGAAAAGATAGAACTTAAAAATTTTTTTTGAAGGAGTCTTGAAGAAGTAGAGGGTAAATGATAATATCTTGTTACAGGAAAGACTCTACAAAAGCTTAATGATATGAGAAAATAGGATGTAGTCAAGTTATTATTCAAGGACAGATGAGGTAAAGACTAGTAAGACAGGGACCATAGTATAAAAGTCAAATAGATTTACATGTTATGTGTATATTATAAATGCAAATGCAAATTATATATAATGCAAATTATATGTAAAAATAAGATTTTAGTATTTATAAAGAAGTCATTCATATAGTTCATTTAGTTCCTGCCTCTTAGTAAATTCTTTGAACAGATCATTAAATCCCACTAACATTCCAATGAGTGACCACACAGAGGAAGACATTTAGTCTGACTGAAAATTAACCAAAAAGGGATATAACTTATTGGATGAGTCAGTATTTATATGTATGTGTGCTACATGCACATGTTTATGTTTGTGTACATGTATGTGTGTGATACATACAGGTGTACATGTCTATATATGTATCTATATATGTATCTGTGTGCATATTTAAATATAGACACACATATAAATGCATATAAGTTAATATACTTGTATGTATATATACAGTACAGATACATATATTTACATATATACATATACAATGAAGTATACATATATAAATGAATAAATTTTTTTTCAAGATTTTATCTATTTATTTCACAGACAGATCACAAGTAGGCAGAGAGGCAGGCAGAGAGGGAGGAAGCAGGCTCCCCACTGAGCAGAGAGCCCGATGTGGGGCTTGATCCCAGGACCCTGGGACCACGACCCGAGCCGAAGGCAGAGGCTTAACCCCCTGAGCCACCCGGGTGCCCCTAAATGAATAAATTTTAATGGACTCTCACACCAGTGATTTTGGATAGGTTCTTCTGGAAACACCTTACAAATAAAAATTATCAGGTTCCATCCATATCTGATATACTAAATCAGAAACTGTAAGGATTCATCCAATAATTTTTTAACAAGACTTACAGCTGATCATATGCATACTAATTTTAAGAACCCCTGGCCTAAAAAATGGCATTTGTAGTGTATTTTTTATATAAGTGAAATATTGATAAAACTTTTCATATGTGTTTTCAAACAAGGACACTTTATTAGATCATCCTGGCAAGATCAAGTACTTTAAGAAGATTATATCCTTTGCCATTTCTAGGTGAGGGACACTGGGACATGAAAGTGCATCTGATTTTTTATTAAAAAAAAAAAACTAAACTAAACTAAAGTATTTCTAAAATGAAAAATGATTTATATTTATTTGTGTATTTCTACAATCATTACAAATACAAGTTGCCATCAATAAATGGAGCCTAGAGAAAACAAGGCAGTTAGAAAGTGGAAAAAGCATCTTTGCAAAAAAATTTTATTTTTGTTTCAAAACTAGAGAACTCTTCTAAGCACTTATGTAAGATTAAAAAAAAATTAAATGTTAACATGAAGAAAATAGAAATCTAGGTTCTGATATTTGCAATCAATATATTATTTTGGGGGATATATCATATCATATAAAGCTAATTATAATACATTTTAAAATATTTTATTTGTTTACTTATTTATTTATGAGAGAAAGAATACAAGTGGGGGAAGGAGGAGGGGCAGAGGGAGAGGGAAAAGCAGACTCCCTGGTGAGCAGGGAGCCCCATTTTAAAATGACAAAATTATAAAAATGGAGAAGGAATTAGTGATGTCTAGGGAATAAGGAAGTGGAGGTGAAATATTGGGAGGTGAGCACAATCACCTCCCTTGGATCATGACTAAGCCTAAGGCAGAAGCTTAACCAACTGAGCCACCCAGGTGCCCTATTTATAATACTGTTTAAAGAATATTAGTAAAATATATGCCATGAGCCCACATTCTATCTCGAGACACAAACTGTAGAAGAGTCCTTAAAGTTCCTGTTTGCTCCTCCTGATGTGTTTTTCTTTTCCTGGGTATAATATTCTTTTTTTTTTTTTTATATTACAGAAAATGAATTAAAAAACATTTTATTTTGCAAATGTTTTCTGCTAATATATAAAAATGTAACTGTTTTTCACTTATTGCTATTATTTTCTACAATCTTGCTATATTTACTTTTTTAAAATAAATTGTATTTGGAGAAAATGTTAGGTTCATATGCACTTGTTAAAAAATAATACAGAGAGGTTCTATGTACACTTTATCCAGTTTCCCCAACAGTTCCATATTGTAAAACTATAGTAAAATATTCACAACCAGTATACTGACTTTCACAGAGCCAAGATATAGAACACTTACATCTCCACAAAGATTTTTCATGTTGTGCTCACCTCCCAATATTTCACCTCCACTTCCTTATTCCCTAGACATCACTAATTCCTTCTCCATTTTTATAATTTTGTCATTTTAAAAATGCTATACAAGTGGAACTGATTGTATTTAATCTTTAGGAAGTTTTTTCTCTCAACATAAAGTAATTTAAGCTTTGTATGTCTCAATGTTTTGTTCCTTTTTATTGATGAGTAGTATTTCACAGTATGGATGCTCTATAATTTGCTTAACCATTAACTTTTGAAAAGTATCTGGGTTTCTTCTGGTTTTTTGGTTATTAGGAACAAATCTGTTTTGAGTATTTGTGTACAACTTTGTGAACTTGTTTCCACTTATCGGATAAGTGCCCCAAAATGCAAATACTGTACCATAAGGCATTTTCAAGTTTAGTTTATTAAAAAAAAAAAAAAAACAACTTCCAAAATATTTTCCAGAGTCATTGTATAATTTTACATTCTTGCTAGCAATATATGAGTGATCCAGTTTCTCTATATTTTTACCAGTATTTGCAATTGTTTTTCTCCCCTGATTTAAAAACAAAGAAGGAAACAGACAGCTATTTAGCTAGCTATAAAATTGATATCTCACTGCAGCTTGATGTTGTCAATTTAAATATCCTGCTAGAAATTTGATAGGAACTGTGGAGAATCTATGAACTACTAATTCCTTTGGGGAGATAGACATTTCAACAATATTGATTGTTCTAGTCCCGAGCCATAATGTGTGTATGCATGTATGTATATATGCCTATTTATTTAGATCTTATTTTATTTCTCTTAATGATATTTGGTAGCTTTCACAGGAATTTTACATGTATTTTTTGTTTATCTTTAATATTTCTTGGGTTTTTGTGCTATTAAAATTGGTATTTTTAAATTTCTGATTCCAGTTGTCCATTAAAAATATATAGAAACACAACTGATTTTGTATATTGAACTTTTACCTTGTGATCTTGATAAATTCACTTGTTAGTTTTAGCATCATTTTTATTGATCCTTTAGGATTTTCAATATTCATGATTTTGTCATATAAGTATAACCCCATTTTAACTTATATTCTGGAGGTTGTTATATAATTTTATTTTGAAATTAGTTAAAACAGTATGCTTTGATAATTTATATTTCCATTTCATTCAGTTTTAAGTTTTTTACTTCTGCTTTTCATTAATAGAAATATTTAGAAAAATTTAAAATTTGTTTCTATAGGTATTTTTTAGTTTTAATTTAAATTTATGTATGATTTCTGCATAATATGTGCAGTGTTAATAGATATGATTACATTTTTAAAACATACTTGATGCTTACTTCATAGTTTAAGATTCACTTTTTTAATACTCTCTCTACATTTGGAATGATATGTATTCTCCATTCATTTTGTGCACTATGTCTATTATATCAAGTTTTCTATTTGTGCTATGTTAAGTTTTTGATCTTGTTACTGTTTTTTAATTGATTTGATCTCTATATTTGTGGAAAAACAAGTATCTTATTTTGCTAAAGCATTGATAATTTGTCTTCCTTTGGAGAACTGACAATTTATGCTTTATTGTATTGAAACTTTTGGTGAACAAATGAACAAAATTCTCACAGTCTAGTTCATTGATTACAGCTTTTATCAGTAAGTGGTGACGCATATTATTTCTAGCAATGTTGAAATTTTTATCCCTCTAATTTCTTCAAGCCTAAAATGAGAATAATAACTAAATTTAAAAATAAGATGTAAGCTTTAAAAGATATATTTAAAGTTCATTTTATTTAATAAGGAGTACCTACTACTGTGCTAACACAATCATTATAAACAATTGTTATAAAAATATATTGTTTAACAACATAATACCATTTTCATTAGCACCCTCTATGATGAAATACTTGGATGTAAATCAAACAAAACATGTGCAAGATCTATAGGAGATAAAGTACAACACTCTGGTGAATGAAATAAAAAAAATCTATATAAATGAAGAAATACTCCATGTTCATGGATAAGAAGACACAATATTTTCAAGTTGTCAGTTCTTTCCAAATTGGCATTGATAGTGCAATCCCAATCAAAATCCCAGCAAGATATTTTGTGGACACTGAAAAGTTGATTCCAAAGTTTATAGGGAGAAATGAAATAGCCTGAATAACCAACAAAATATTGAAGGAAAATAGCAATTGCAGGACTTTGACACTAACTTCAAATCTTATTGTAAAGCCACAATAATCAATAATCAGGGTGGTGTGGTACTAACAAAAGAAGGGACAAATAGATCTATGGGACACAATAGAATATCCAGAAATAGGCCCACATAAATAAAGTTAACTGATCTTTGATAAAAGAATAAAGATAATACAATGGAACAAAAAGAGTTTTTTCAACAAATGGTGCTGAAACAACTGGGCATCCACATGCAAAACAAAACAAAACAAAACAAAACAAAAAAAGATCTAGGCCAGACCTACATTCTTCATAAATATAAAGTAAAAATAGATTTCAGAACTAAATGTAAAGTGTAAAACTATAAAAATCTTAGAAGATAATACAGGAGCAAACCTAAACCTTTTTTTTAAAGGTAAAGCAATGACTTTTTAGGTAAAACACCAAAGGTATGATCCATGAAAGAGTTGATAAGCTGAACATCATTCCAATTAAAAGCTTCTGCTCTGCAAAATTCTCTTGAGAATTAGAGTACAAACCACAGACTAAAAGAAAATATTTGCTGAAGACACATCTGATAAAGAACTCATCCAAAATATACAAGATTCTTAAAACTCAATAATAAGAAAACAACCAGATTTTTTTCAATGTGCCAAAAATCGTAACACACACCTCACTAAAAAGATATACAGATGGCAAATAAGCATATGAAAAGATGCTCTTCATCATCTGTCATCAGGGAAATGCAAATTAAAACAATAATAAGATAGCATTACACACCTATTAGAATGGCTAAAATCCAGAACACTGAGAACACCAAATGCTGGTGATGATTTTGGCAATAAAAACACATGTTTATTGTTGGAGGGAATGGAAAACCATACAGTCACTTTGGAAGACCTTTTTGTTGTTTCCTATAAAACTAAACATACTTCTCCCATATGTATGGTAATTGTACTCCTTAGTATTTATCCAAAGGAATTGAAAATGAATGTCCTCATAAAACACACATGGGTGTATATAGCAGTTTTGTGCAATAAATGCCCAGACTTGGAAGCAATCAAGATGTCTTTCAGTAGGTGACTGGATAAATATACTGTGGTCCATCCAGACAATGGAATATTACTCAATAATAAAAAATAAATGAGCTTTCAAGCTATGAAAAAATATGGAGGGAATTTAAGTGCATATTAAAAAAATAAAAAATGCCAGTCTGAAAAGGCTTCACACTATATAATTCCAAGTATATGACATTCTGGAAAAGACAAAATTATTAGGACACCTAAAAGATCAGTGGTTGCTAAGCGTTGGTGAGGTAGAAGGTGGGGAGGCTGTAAGAGGGATGAATAGACAGAGTACAGAAGATTTTTAGGGCTGTGAAAATATTCTGTATGATACCATAATGATAGATACATTTTTTCCCCATTTGTCCAAACCTATAAAATATACAACAGTGAAACCCTAAAGTAAACTGTGAATTTGGAAAATTAAGATGTGTCATGCAAGATCATCAGCTGTAACAAATGTAGCCATCTGGTGGGGATGTTAACAATGGAGGAGGCTCTGCATGTGGTGGGGTAGGGAGTATACAGGAAATCTCTGTACCTTCCCCTCAGTTTTGCTGTGACCTTAAAACTGCTCTAAAACAATAAAGTCTTAATTTTAAAAATATATTATAAGTGTAATGATGATACAATATAAAACAAAATAACTGGGGTATGAAATTTGTCAGGGATAGTTAATTATAAAGAAAATGAGTTAGTTTACATTTATTTATTTTTAATTTTTTTTTTTATTTTTAAGATTTATTTATTTATTTATTTGACAGACAGAGATTACAAGTAGGAAAGAGAGGCAGGCAGGGAGAGAGTATGAAGCAGGATCTCCACATAGAAGAGAGCCTGATGTGGGGCTCAATCCCAGGACACGAAAGCAGAAGCTTTAACCCACTGAGCCACCCAGGTGTCCCTATATTTATTTTTTTAATCACATGGCTCCAATAATATTTTCTATGTATTTAAAGCAATATATACATTTAAAGCACAGAGTTTATTGGTTTTAAGTAATTTGTGTTTCAGAAAAAATACTTTTGTGTATGCTAAATATGCTAATTTGCCATATTTGATATATTTTGATTATTTAAGGTGTTTTACAATTCTTTTATTATGATCAAACTAAAAATAATTTAGAAAGCTGAGGAATAATAATGTAAGTCATTCTTAGATCTGATTTTACTTATTTGAGCAATAAAACGAGAACTTTCACAACTATGTTGCTTCAGGGTATGAATGAAAAATTAGTATTTCATTAAAATCAACTCTATGGTCAAATAATCTTCGACAAAGCAGGAAAAAATATACAGTGGAAAAAAGACAGTCTCTTCAATAAATGGTGCTGGGAAAATTGGACAGCTATATGTAGAAGAATGAAACTCAACCATTCTCTTACAGCATACACAAAGATAAACTCGAAATGGATAAAGGACCTCAATGTGAGACAGGAATCCATCAGAATCCTAGAGGAGAACATAGGCAGTAACCTCTTCAATATCAGCCACAGCAACCTCTTTCAAGATATATCTCCAAAGGCAAAGGAAACAAAAGCGAAAATGAACTTTTGGGATTTCATCAAGATCAAAAGCTTCTGCACAAAGGAAACAGTCAACAAGACAAAGAGGCAACCCACGGAATGGGAGAAGATATTTGCAAATGACAGTACAGACAAAAGGTTGATATCCAGGATCTATAAAGAACTTCTCAAACTCAACACATACAAAACAGGTAATCATATCAAAAAATGGGCAGAAGATATGAACAGACACTTCTCCAATGAAGACATACAAATGGCTATCAGACACACGAAAAAATGCTCATCATCACTAGCCATCAGGGAGATTCAAATTAAAACCACATTGAGATACCACCTCATACCAGTTAGAATGGCCAAAATTAGCAAGACAGGAAACAACGTGTGTTGGAGAGGATGTGGAGAAAGAGGAACCCTCTTACACTGTTGGTGGGAATGCAAGTTGGTGCAGCCACTTTGAAGAACAGTATGGAGATTCCTCAAGAAATTAAAAATAGAACTTCCCTATAACCCTGCAATTGCACTACTGGGTATTTACCCCAAAGATACAGATGTAGTGAAAAGAAGGATCATCTGTACCCCAATGTTTCTAGCAGCAATGGCCATGGTCGCCAAACTGTGGAAAGAACCAAGATGCCCTTCAACGGACGAATGGACAAGGAAGATGTGGTCCATATACACTATGGAGTATTATGCCTCCATCAGAAAGGATGAATACCCTACTTTTGTAGCAACATGGATGGGACTGGAAGGGATTATGCTAAGTGAAATAAGTCAAGCAGAGAGTCAATTATCATATGGTTTCACTTATTTGTGGAGCATAACAAATAACACAGAGGACATGGGGAGATGGAGAGGAGAAGGGAGTGGAGGGAAATTGGAAGGGGAGATGAACTATGAGAGACTATGGACTCTGAAAAACAACCTGAGGGTTTTGAAGGGGCAGTGGGTGGGAGATTGGGGGTGCCAGGTAGTGGGTATTAAGGAGGGCAGGCATTGCACGGAGCACTGTGTGTGGTGCAAAAACAATGAATTATGTTACGCTGAAAAGAAATTAAAAAAAAAAAACAAGCATAAAACAAAATCATATTATGAAATTGTATATATTAAAATGCTAACTTAAAATTTAGTGCAAGCTTGCAGGGCTTTCTATTCTCTCTCTCTTTCACTCCTCATGAGCTGTGGAAATAATGCCTATTTGACAAAAGAGCAGAAGTTACAGAAAATGTAACTATTCTGATTCTATATAAGGAAAAAATGCTATGTGTGGCAAATGTTCTTTTTTTTTTTTCAAATACAGTATATTACTATTATGAACTCTGGGAAAATATTTCACTTAATTTTAATTTTTTCATTATTTTTATATTAGAATTTTAATTTTATTTTTAATTTTTTTAAAAATATTGTATTTATTTGAGAAAGAAAGAGAGAGTACACACTGCATGAGCAGGACAGAGAGGCAGAGGGAGAGGGAGAAACAGATTCCCCATTGAGCAGTGGGACTGACTCAGAACTTGATCCCAGGTCTCTGAGATCATGACCTGGGCCTAAGGCAGACACTTAATCAACTGAGCCACTCATGTCCCCCAAGAATTTTAACTTTTAAATAAAAACTAGTCAGATATGTTTCTTTTGCAGTTATAAACACATAGGCATCCAGTTAATATTTTTACTTTTATAGTTGGTATTTTATAATTTGTCCAATTTTGAATAAATTTTGATTAAAACTATAAAGCAGTAACATTCCTCATTTGAAATCTAGGTTTCTAAGAATCAACTTTAGTCCTGATGACTAGAGATAACACTTGAATCTTGAGTACACTAAACAATATCAAACTGCAGTCCTGGTGCCAGTATACATAGTTGAAATTGTTTTAATACAGATGACAGATGAGTCTTAAAAGGGTACTTTCATGCCATTCTAAGCTTTTACAATTCATTTCTTCATGGCTGCCAAAAACAATATGATCTTGGAATAAGAGTGTATCACTGTGACTAATAATTTTTCTTTTTTTTTGGTAATTCAGTGTCATACAGTCATAAAAATATTTTAACATTTTAAATTTGATTTAAATGATTATTAGGTAAATGAGACTTTCCCTTCATACTTTTAAAAAATCCTTTATGATCATACTGTAAATTGTTTTGCTTGTCTTTAAAATGTATTATTATTTTCCTTGGAAAGAAATATCCTGTCTATTGTACTATCCCCTTTTCAGATACTCTTGGGATGTACACCAGCTGTGAAACAGAAGAACAAACTAGAAATGATTATAATTATAATCCCCCTCCACTTAAAGACCAGAGTTGGCACTACCATAGGTGACACCAGGAGGCCCTATTATAGTATATATCAAGTAAACAATCACAGAATCTTCCAATGATCTTCCAAAAATCATATTGAATTAGACTTGTTTGGGTTTTGGGATATCATTTGAATGAATATGAAGAAGTGACTTCACTTAAGCAATTTCTTGAGTACCTGTATATCAGTTTCTCTTTGTGAATATCATATCTAAGACTTAGAATTCACCCAAATAATCAAGCATAGATGTTATAAAACACACTGATAAAAGCTCACTTGTTTCCTTTAAGAAGTTATGAAGTTCATGAGGGCATATTGGTAATGCAGTCATGCAAACAAGCAGACTAGGAAATAAGATCATCATTCACTCTCTTATTCCAGAAGTGTCATTGTTCTGACACATATACACTCTATTATATTTTTATACATACAGATGTTTAAAATAATTCAACTAATCTAGTAGAACTGAAAACAAAACCAGGAAAAATAATTGATGCTTTAACTTGAATGAAAAACTTAATAGAAGAGAATTTGCCAATCCAAAATCTGGCTGAATGGCTGTATTCATCAAGATTCTCCAGAGAAACCAAACCAATAAAATGGGTGGATGGATGATACATAGATATAGATAGATAGATAGATAGATGATAAATTGATGAAGATATGAGACAAATTACCCATTATAGACCTTGTTATAGTTTTAGATTTTGAAACATGTGAATGTTCACTTATATATATATATATATATATATATATATATATATATATATATATATAAATTGATTAAAATATGGAGAAGACATCTTCAAACCTATTCTTTTATGTCTTCCAACATGTGCTCAGTTTCCCTTTATATATTTTGAAATAATAAGCACTACAAACAATATGAAAGTCTGGCTTCAGGCATAAAATTTTAAATGATGCAAAAATACCACTAAAAATGCTTTATGGGTTCTTGCATTTTTCTAAATATTAGTATTTACTTGATGAATAAACACTAAGTCTTAGAGACCACTGCATTCTTTACATGACGCTTCTAGGGGAGTAATTTTCTTCTTTCATATTTAAAAATATAAGTTAAATTACCAAATATACATATATCAATTTGAAAATTCTTATAAATGTGAACTTTAAGAATTATGCAACTTTCTACACAGTAATTTTTAGTATAACTTACACATGCCCATTTATGTAAAAATATACAGTTATCATCCAAGTATTTGTGTATCTGTGTGCATACATCATACTCAAATGCTAGCCAAAGCATAGATGTATAAGCTTGGATCATAGCATGCTTTCATTCTTGTATAATAGAATAAGTAAAAGGACAAAATATTGCTTTATGGGTATTTGTTATCATTTCTACACCTCTTGAAAATTCTGAAAACTTCCATTCTACATTCTACATTAAAACCTCCTTGCTTCTTATTTTTACAAACTTTTTGTGCAGAAGTAAATATTCCTAATGCACTTGGGCTTTGATAAGTTTTTAATATAGGTCACCAAGTCATTCTGAAGCAAATGATGTTTAGGTATTTAGCAAAATATTTTATATGTGGATATATGTATGTATATGCATGTATATGAAGACATTAAAATACTTCTTTTATGTAAGATATATTTCTAATAATATCTTAAATGGTGATGCATACAATTTTATTATAGCACTTAAATTTATTTAACAATTTTTTATTGAATGAAATAAATAACAGAATACGTAAGAGAAAACTACACAATTGGGAGAAAACATTACCAAATACAGATTTGCTGAAATTTCAAGATAAAGATTAAAATTCCTGGCTGCTAAGAACATACCACTAGGGTAGTCCCAAAATACAACCAGGATATGAATAAATATACAAAATCTTATTATTTATGGAACAAGATTATGCGTCCTTTGTCTCATACAGGACAGCAGTATGAATTCTTTCAGATTGTTTGATTTTATGTTTTAAATTCACATAGGTAAATAAAGCAGAGGCATTACATTATAAAAGAAGTGGGACACACAAGAGAAAGAATATTCTATTATTTAGATCAGATTTCATCAAGCTCTGAAAGATCTGTCTGGAGTGGCAGTGCTCATGCAAGAGCAAGAAAAGAGGACAAAAAGTGAATACAAAAGCTCTGGTTGGTAAGTATTAAGGAGGGCACGTGTTGCATGAAACTGGGTGTTATGCATAGACAATTCTTGGAACACTGAAAAAAATTAAAAAAAGATAAAAATCTGTGGTTAAAATATAGTTAAGCATTAGCATTAGGACAAATTCTAAGTACTAGCAGTGGATTTTGAGAAGATTGCTAGCATGCTACAAAAGTACATTTAATGATCCAATAGAATTTGACAGTCTTTCAGACATTAACTTAAATCTCTAAATTTTCAATTTGTTATCATATGGAAAATACATGGCAGAATTTACTATTTCACATCTAAAATTGCTGCTTGTCTTAATATTAGAGATGAATATAATATTTGAAGTGAGACAAAATGTCACTTTTGTTAATATAAATATAACATAAAGAAGGATTTCCCCCAATATAATAGTATTATATTTACTTATCTTATTGCTATTTTGATGCAATAAATTTTAGTAATATTACCATGCTTACAACTGCAAGTACAGGCCCATAGGTTGATGCTAAAATTAATGTAAAGCTAAGAAATAATTGAAAAAAAAAACTTGGGGGTGGGCGGGCGGGGAAAAAAAAAGTAAAAGAAAAAAGAAAAAAAAAACTTTTTAACTGAAATGCTAGAAGTAGGTGATAAATAGTTTAAGACAATGTTTTTTACCATAAAATCTTCAGCTGCCTGATGGTACTATCTACTTGTTCCAAATAAAACACTTAACAAATAAGAAATGTAAGCAGTTTTATACATTGCTATCAATTCATTTGAAGAGCTATCTGCACCCTCATGTTCATTTCAGCATCCCTCACAATAGCTAAGATGGGAAAGCAACCTAGCTATCTGTCAAAGGATGAAGGGATAAAGATGTGATATATACATCACATCAAAGATGTGAGATACGGGGCGCCTGGGTGGCTCAGTGGGTTAAAGCCTCTGCCTTCGGCTCAGGTCATGATCTCAGGGTCCTGGGATGGAGCCCCACATCGAGCTCTCTGCTCAGCAGGGATCCTGCTTCCTCCTCTCTCTCTGCCTGCCTCTCTGCCTACTTATGATCTCTGTCTGTCAAATAAATAAATAAAATCTTAAAAAAAAAGATGTAAGATGCACACACATGCACAAAACATACAATGAGATATTATTAAGCCATGCAGAAAGAAGGAAACCTGTCATTTGTGTCTTGGATAGAACTTGAGGGCATTATGGTAAGTGAAGTAAGTCTGACAGACAAGACAAATACTAAATAATAGCACTTATGTGTGGAATTTTTTTTAAATGCAGGGCTTGAACTCACCACCCTGAGATCAAGAGTTAAATGTTTAACCAACTGAGCCACCCAGGCACCCCTATGGGGAATCTTAAAAAGCCAAATTCAGAGAAAGCAAGAGTGGAATGGTGGTTACCAAGGGTTGGAGGAGGTGGGAAAATGGAGAGATATTGGAGAAAGGATACAAATTTCCAGTCATTAGATTAAATTCTTGGAATCTAATGTATACATTATGAATGTAGCTAGTAATACTGCATTATACACTTGAAAGTTGATAAGAGAATAGATCTTAATTGTTCTTATAATGCACACAAAAATGATAATTGGCAGGAAGAAGATATTAACTAATACTATGGTGGTAAACATTTTGTAATACATAAATGTATCAAATCAACATGATGTATACCATAATTTACACAGTGTTACATGTCAATTATTACTCAACAAAGCTGGGGTAAAAATATTTCATATTCTCTCTTCCAAGTTTCTGGATTATATATATATTTTTTAAGATTTTCTTTTTACTTGGCAGAGAGAGAGAAAGAGAGATCACAAGTAGGCAGAGAGGTAGGCAGAGAGGGGGGGAGGGAGAAGCAGGCTCCCTGCTGAGCAGAGAGCCCAACATGGGGCTTGATCCCAGGACCCTGAGACCATGACCTGAGCCGAAGGCAGAGGCTTTAACCCACTGAGCCACCAGGCGCCCGTGGATTATATTTTTAAAGGAGTTTATCCCTGTTACTTTGGCTGAGTCACAAATTACCCCATAACCAAGCCATGTAAAATGAATTTGTTATGCTCAAAAATTCTGAGTCATGAATCTGTACAAGGCATAACAGGGATAGCTTGTCTTTCATCATAATATCTGGAGCTTCAAGTAGATGATGTGAAAATTAGGGGCTGGAATCATATAATGTCTTATTTCTGCACAGGTCTAATGGTTGATAATGCCTATGAGCTGAGAGTCTTAGTTACTCTGCACAGGGACTTTGCCATGTGATATCTTCACACTGGCTAATTTGGGCTTCTTTGTAGCATGGTAATTGGGTTCTAGAGGCAAATGTTCCAAAGAGAGAAATGGGTGGCCAAGTGAAAATTGTAGTGCCTTAGTTAGACTAGCCTGAAATAACACAGTTTCACCATATTATCTTCATTGAGTAGTTACAAAGTCCTTCCTAGTTCCAAGGAGAGGAGAAACAGATCCTATTTTTTAATGGGGAATACTAATTTTCTGGAGGAGGAGACTGACATGTTGCTGTGATCCTTTTCTGAAAATACAATCTTCCACAAACCACCTTCTGGCAATAACAGTGAACTCTCTGCCATATGCATGATACACTCAGATGGACATATGTTGGCAGTTTCTTGACTAATGATCAGTCGTCTTGCCTGCAAATGATTCACTGTAGCTCTTGGCTCCAACCTCTGGGCTTATGGTCTGTCATCTGAGTCATACTTCCATTTTCCATAAAAGGAGTAGGTCATTTTGCAAATAAGTTATTTTCTCAAAATGTTTCTTCCTCTTTGAAATTTGGGGCTCAAATACCTATTCCCATTGTAGTCTCCCCAATAAAATTATTTTAAACAAATTGGTATTTCTTACTAATTGATTTGTAACCATTAGTCAAAATTCCTACACCTTCAAATCTTCCCAAGATAAGCTCTTCTTTATCTTGGCCTCCTTTACAGATGCTCTAGGATTTCAAGTTTAACTTCTGAGAGTCTTGACTTTAAAGTGTTTAGAGAGCCTTTGCCTCACTGAATGATACTCTGAAGGACAACCACACCGTTTCTTTCTAGGATCCTAACAAACTAATAGTCCTATCCTGGATTTGATGTTTGCCCTGAAGTCTTTTAATTTGGAAATAGTGAAGAGACTGGAAAGGAGACATTATTGTTTTCAAAGCTATCACTTCTTGGCTCCTTTGTATATATCAGATCTTTTTTTAACTTATCTGATCCCTCCCATATTATTCAATAAGTAACAAGAAGATGCCAAACAGCACTTTCCACCAACTGTCTATTCTCGCTGGTTAGATCATTAGGTTTATTTAATTCATTTTTATTTTCCAGGTTACCACACTCAACAGTATTGTTAAACTTTTAGCCATCACATACAAGGAACACTTTTTCTTAATTTCCAACACTATTTTTTTTTCACTTTCATTTAAGTACTCACTATTTCCTCAAAGGTTATCATACTTCACTTAATAATCTCTTCAGAACCGTAGCTTGAAAACCCCTGACATGTTTTCAGTGTTTTGTTATGGCATTGTCTATTCTGGGAATCCAAATCCGTTTAAGTTTTTCTGACTCCATAACACATTACCACACCATGCTTAGTAGTATTAGACAACTTTTTGTTGTTGTTTTGCTCACTCTGTGATATAGGAATTAAGACAAGAACAGCAGGAATGGCTTTTTGATTCATAATAGATGGGCCTCATAAAGAAAAACTGAAACCTGGGAGCTAAATTCAACTGCAGTTTTGTTCACTCATAATGATAGTAGATCCTTGTGGAAAAGCTGGTCATCTCAGTTTCAAACAATGGGACTCTGTATGGACTAAGTGGGACTTCCTTACATGGTGACTGGATTTCAAGAGCAATGTTCCAGAAATATAATGACTATCACCTGAAACCCAGGTGATACTCTTTTTTTTTTTTTTTTGACCCAGCTTCAGAGTTCTACAGTGTAATTTCCACTAAATTGTATTCATTGAGGCAGCCATAAAATATTGTTAATTTTCAAGGTAAAGGGAAATAAGTTCCACTACATTTGGGGGAGTGGGGTTGTTTGGGACTAGAACTATTTCTGTGTTTGCTTTATGAAAATGACAATGTGCCACAAAATGAGATGTTAAAGTAAAACATTTAAAAACATGTGATTATTTACAAATGGTTTGTAGATCTAAACATTTCATTGATATATTGCAATAAATTAGACAAAAAGAGATATAACTATAATTTTTATCTAAACCCATAATATTGGTTTTACATAAGCCAAAACAGATTTCTTATTCTCAATGCATGATGTTAAATAAACATTGTATTATGTTCCAAATCAAAGCAGTATGGAATACAATAGTGCCTTTTACATACATGTAGTTAATAAGATGTTATTTCAAATTAAAAATCCTTTTGCCAATATATTTGACAACCACTGTTACAGCAGAGAAAAAGGGCTTCAAATAATTGTACGTAAAAAAATGAAGCTTTCCATCTTGAGTCTTAATATACTTTGTGTTTACCACTATCAAGAAAATGTCTTAGCAGTAATATTAAAGGCTAGGAAATCTAAGCATATGTCAAAATAGACAAGGGGATATGTTGCTATGTTTGGAAGGTATATTTTGAATAAATGCTTTTTCAGAAAGACTTAAAGTTTATAAACTATTATGGTTTTAAGTATAGCCAGTAAGGATCAATATACTAAGAGAGATCTCAGAACATTATCTTATGAATCTGATGGTTCTTTCTGAAGACAAATGGATTGGATGACAAAGAGTCATATACATTAATGACAGGAAACTCTATAATCATAATATCAGGAGTGCCCAATATTATATTATCACATAAGACAATAGAAAAATAATGCCACCAGTGTGGGGGTATTTTTTCAAGGAGTACAATAGCTCTAATATTTATTCTTCACCTCCCAATTAGCAGGGAAACATTGAAAAGTTCTTTGGTCATTGTAATAAAAGTAATTTTTCTTGGTAACTGATAATTATTCAAAGATCAATGTGTAATGAAAACAATAAATCATCCTTAAAATTTCAGAGTTTACATGAAGAAAAAAAAGTAATATATAATTATACATTACATGTAACATAACATATATAATTACAAATTCTTATAATATATGCATAAAATACAAAAAAAATTTCAGAGTTTGTAACTCAGTCTTATTAACTTGGCTTTTGTGTTTGCCATTTGTAAAAATATTTTATTGAACTAAGAAACATAAATGTGATTATTAAAATTATGCTTACTTATGAACTAATTCATACTTACATGAATCATTATTTTGTTGTTGTTTTCTCTTCTTAACTGGTAATTGGGGCAGAACTATGAATGAGAGAGAAACAGGGCCCCTGGGTGGTCCAATCAGTTTCATGTCTGAGTCTTGGTTTTGGCTCAGGTTGTGATCTCAGAGACTGAGATTGAGCCTTGCAGTGGATGCATGCTTAGCATGGAGTCTGCTTGAGATGTTCTCCCCCTCTGCCTCTGCCTCTCCTTACCATGTGCTGTCTCAAATAAAACAAAAATCTTTAAAAAAAAAAAAGATAGTAATGATCTCTGCCTTGGAATGAATGGAATGGAATGGATGCTTAGTGAAATGTGGACTTTCAAAATATTTTAGGAGCCATTATCTGCACAAAAGTAACTGCTGTATCAATTGCAACAAACACTACTCATGGTTACTACTATGTAACTCAAAACATTTGACAAGCTTCCTTCTAAATACATCTATTTTAATACCTGTTAAACTCTCACAGAACATATAATAGCCTTTCCATACTTATGTTACCTAAACTTGTTTCCTTACATTTTGTCAGGAAACTGCTGTCATATCCTACAGAAAATCAAAAGACATTTCTATAGTAGGGTTTATCAACCTTGCCTTTATTGACATTTTGGACTGAATAATTTTTGGTGTGGGTAGCTGTCCTGTGTATTGTGGGATGTTTAATAGTATTTGTAATCTCTACCCACCAATAACATAACCTTTAATTTGTGACAACCAAAAATATTTCTGGACATTACCAAATTTCCCTGGGGGTAACATAATCCCAGTTGAGAACTATTGTCTATAGTAAATACAGGTTCTTTGAAGAGGAAATATGTGTTCTCTTCTGTGTTTACTAACGTCAAACTTAGAAATACAAGAGAGATATATTCTTCATTAAATGCCACCTTTATTAAAGCTGATAAGGATGGTTATGTTTAATATGTATAATTAACAGAGTTCATATTACATTGAAAAGTATGAGACTGAACATAATATAAACAATATTTTAAAAATCTAGCTCAATTGGGATAATTACCTATACGTCTGACAGAGAATTAATGCAGAAAAATTTTATAATTAATTAACTAATATCATCAAAACCCAATAGATAACAGGAAAACAGGTAATAAAATTAGCTAAATCAAACTTTGCCTCTCTGATTAAAAATTTCATAATGCTTACTAGGTAAGAGGTGGGCCAAGATGAGGAAAAGGAAATGAAAGAAGATCTTGATTAACTACAGTAATTAAAGTCCTATAGTATAATTCAGTTATGTTTTATTCTCAAAACAAATCTTTGAGTGCCATTCTCATATAGACATTATAAAAATAAGGAAAATAAGGGTTGTATATTTTCAGTAACTTTTTCATGAACACTTACATATCTAGAACAAGACATTTAGTATTTAAATCAAATCCCTCTTACCCTTCCATGATACTACAGTGCTTCCTTTCTTTCTACATAAAGAATGGAAAAATAACCAAATACAACCAATGTAGGACACTGGAAGGTCAGATACATGAATCTGCAAGGGATATGATATAGTCTTCTGTTTAATCTCCATTATTCATTTTTCCCTTATTACCAGGATCCTTTGACTTTTAACCAGACACACTACTTCTTTATAAAAGGCTGTACTTCTCATCCTATATTATAGCTTAATGTTATCATGTAACATAACTAAGTTCAGAGCCAAAGATGTTTGTGAAAGTGATGTAGGCAAATATAAAATACACCTCTTAAAGACAGAGTTGTTTATTCTATTTTCTTTATTCTTTTGTTGGTCAACAATGACAGAAAATCTTGGAAGCCATGGCTTAAGGACAGTGAAATTTCTCATTAGCCATGAGTTGCTTATGGTTAGGCTGTTACTGGGAGCATGAAATATTTAATATAATATTAATATACTGTACATTGAGTTTCTTTGCTGCAACAACTTAGCTAGTACTCTAATGAATGGAGGGGGCATTTGTACAGAAGCAGTACAGTACTGAGTTGTTTTTTTTTTAAATTTGAAATTTTTATTTTTGCAATATCAAGGTTTTATATGTAAATGCTAATACAAAATTTAATTATAATTTCAAATGATCTGCACATACCTATTTTTCTGATGGCATACCCCTTTTATCATTATGAATTTATTTCTTATTTCAAAAATATCCCACTTTTTATAATTCAAAAATAGTATGGAAGATTTCTACAACTATCCATATAGAGTGCTTGATACTAGATTTATCTTTTCTTAGTTGCTTGAGAAAATTATTTAAGCTGAAAGATAATGATGTCAGGAGGATATTAGATCCACAGGCTTAAAAGGAGAACACTAGATATGGCTAATATATGGGTATATATAAAATCCACTGTACTTTTTATCTCTTAATATCTTAAAAAATATGACAGGTAAAGAAAAAAATTAACTATATACTGTGGGTCTTTAACATAGGTGGATCTAATATGTACATAACAACAATAGCACAGAAATCAGCTAGGGGGAACAATATTGTTACAAGGTTCTTAAATTCTAAGTGAGGTTATAGAACACTGGATGGAAGTAGAATATGATAGTTAAGGATGTGTGGTGTGGTTGCTAAAACAACTAGAAAAAGTAATGCAAAGAGGTATAGGGGGAAAAAAGTGAATATAAGAATTAAAATGGGAGTAGGAAAATAAAAATAAGCCCCAAAAGTGCTAGAGACAAGTAAAAAGCAATAAAAGCCAACAAAACAAAGAGAAAACATCTAGAAAAATGATCAACATACCTAAACATAATTACATTTAATATAAATGGAATAAGTTAATTAAAATGCAGCAATTTTATGACAGGATAAAATTAAAAACTAAGCTCTATTAACATTCTCCTACTAGCACTTTTTAAATATGAAAACACAGACAGGTGTAAAGTAAGAGTTTAGAAATAGAAATACTCTGCCAACATTATGAATAAGAATGAAATGGCTATAATAAGAACAGACAAAATATCTTTGAAGACAAAGAGTATATCACAGCTAAAAGCCAATATTTCATAATGAAAGAAAGTGAATTAATCAGAGACATATCAATTATAAATGTGTCAACTACACTTCACTTAAAAATAACCATTAAAAAAGTTAAAAAAATACATAAATGATATAGATAATCAAGCAATAATTGACAAAAAGGTAGACTAATTAAGTAATATTATTTTGAAAGTTTAAACATCATTCTATCATCAAATGATAGATGAACCAGAACACAACTTGTAAGGATATGAAAAATAATTATGAAGAGAAAAATAAGTTTATAATGGAAAATCCTAGCATTTACTATTTTATGCAAATGATCATTTAATACCACCAATGTTGGGATAATAACACCAACATGTACATATCGATATCATGCATTGAGAGATATGCATCAATTTTTCAGTATTCTTACTAAAAATGCAAAGCTCAAATATAACTATGAAGAAACATCACACAAACCCACATTGAGGAACATATCATAAAATAACTTTGTACGACTATTAGAACATATCCTTTAAAGCCCATGAAACAAAAAACGTTTCAGAGTAAAGGAGAATAAAGACAAATAATCATTCAGTGCAATATGTCATCCTAGAGCAGATTTGGGACAAAGATAAAACAAAATGTAAATTATATTATTGGCCCAATTGATAATTGATAGTTCATTTGAATAAGTATTATTGATTAGACAATAGAATTCTGTAAATATTAAGGTCTTGGAATTTTAGTTGTGGTTATATAAGAAAAAATACTTATTCTTAGAAAATGCACTCTGGGATTTTTAGCAAAAAAAAAATTTTGGGAAAATAATATCTCCAACTAAATCTCAAGCAATGATAATTGATTTCTGCATGTTTAAATTAGAATAAAATAAAATATTGCAAAAGAGTATGAGAATCGTGAAATATGTTATTGAACTATTTCAGTTCTTAAGGATTTTACTTATATATCCAAACTATACTTTATTAAGATAATTCTATAGAAATAATGACAATACATTGACAGTGGATTCTACTGACTCAAAGTATTAAATATAAGCTATTTTGGTAATACTGAATCACGTTAAGTTATATGTGTCAATCTTTCTTTTATTTGAATCTTTATGTTAACAATCCAGAAACAATATGTTTTTAAAGCCAGAATAATCTAATCTATCACATCTATTGTTTTTATTTAACTGCTTAGTTAGAACAATTAGAATTAATTTCCTTTTCAATTCAGTGGTATAGGTCCTATTTTTAGATTTTTCTATGTTCCAATACAACATTTTACTGACTGTCTGGCTTTGGAATGCTCCTTCTCTTCTCTCTGCCTCAGTTTTATCAATACAGTAATAGTTCTGTATCATATGGCTATTGGGATTAACCAGAAATACAACTGAGCACATAATAAGGTATTGCTAATTGTTATTAAATGGAGGCAGTATCTGTGGTTTTCCAGAGACTAGAGCCATATTGCTTGAGTTCAATCTAACTTTGTCACTTCTTAGTGAGTTAATTAACTTCTCTTTGCATCAGTTTCCTCTTCTGTAAAATGTAAAAAAAAAAAAAAATACTATCTACCTTATGGGGTTATTGTTTGAATAAAATCAATTGTTTATAAAATATTTAGAGCAACATGTGGAAAACAGTATGTGGTTCTTAGATTAAATAGTAATAATAATAATTAATTAATCACAGGCCAATATATGTTACTTTTGTATTTATTTCCTTACCTTTGGCCAGTTCAGCTAAGTGTATGAACAGTACCTCAGCATAATCCATGTTGCTTTAGAGTAATCTATCTGAGAATAGTTCTTCTAAATTCATGTAAAGCACAAGTTTAGTCCCTCAAGGCTTTAAGACATCTATATTGCCATAATTATGACAATCTGAAAGAAAAAGAACTGTTTCATTTAGTTCCTTTGCTAGAGACAGTTTCTTGGTTTAAATAGCTCTCTGTACAATGGTTAATACATTATTTTACTGAAAAATTCCTATACAAAATTTTTATTGGGTGTAATTTCCACCCAATATATTTACTTTAATTTCAGTAACCCCATCAATAACAATATGAGTGATATAGTAATATTATTTTAATGTCTATAAATGCATGAAAATTATCAATGTGTGAAAGAAAATTGATTAATTTAACAAGTATTATGGTAGGCAGATTTGAAAAATGGTCTTCAATGATGCCCACCTCTTAATATTCACCCACCTGGGTACTCCCCTCTCCTTAAGTGTAGGCCAAACATAGTTACAGACTACCACTATGGCTATAAGCTGTAATTTCTATAATTAGGTTAGGAATGATTGTGGCTTTTACCTCTTGCTAATAGTTTCACTCTATTGCTTTCTTGGCTTACACAATTTAATGAATAAGTTGCCATATTGGAGAGACCCACTTGGCAAGGAGCTAAGAGCAGCATCAGTCCAACATATTACTAGGAACGGATTTCTTCTAACATCCTGTTCAGTTAAGTATTGAGATTACTTTGGCCTAGCCAAAACTTTTACTGCAGTCCATGAGAAACCTCAGTTAATGTGTATCTAAAGGGACATGTTATAATTCACTTGTTTTTTTTTAGGATAAAATATATTCAAAAGATTAATAAATACATATATTGTTTGTTTTTGCTGGGAGAAAAAATTTCTGAAAAAGAGATCTTCCTACTAGAGCACAGCAACTCTAAAGTAATGTCAAGTCAGTCTGAATCCTATTTCATTAGATAATTCCCACTCACATAATCCAAAGTCAAAGAACAAAAATTTAGCTTTAAACCACCATTTTTATACTGTATATTAACAACCATTAGCTGAGAACTCAGTTAGCTATAAACTGGAATCTCTATTTCTCAAGACAATAAGTTTCTGAGTGTATAAGGAAACATCTAGAATAAATAACTTGGTCTTTCTAATAATTAAGAGCTCTCTGGGGCTGGATCAGTCCTGAACCTGAAGCTGCTTTGGATGTTGCTGGGAAACTGAGTACTACTGGATTTACACCTTTTAGGCAGTCCATAATTATAGTATATTACTGTATGGATCCTAGTTAAACAAAGGGCCACTTTGTAACTTTCACATTGATCAGATTTATATTGAATGTTATCAAAATTATTCCAAAGAGTAAAGTTTGAATATGTGGAGTCCACAATGCTATATATAATTTCTAATTTCCTAAGTTGTTCTTACACTTTTTTTTCCACTCTTCTTTCTCTTACATTGAGAAGGGCAACTCATCTGGTAGTTTTTAAATTTATGGCTTAGGGGCTCCTGGGTGGCTCAGTGGGTTAAATCTTCTGCCTTCGGCTCAGGTCATGATCCCAGGGTCCTGGGATTGAGCCCTGCACTGGGATCTCTGCTTTGCAGAGAGCCCGTTCCCCTCCTTCTCTCTCTTCCTGCCTCTCTGCCTGCTTGTGATCTCTGTCTGTCAAACAAATAAATAAAAATCTTTTAAAAATTTATGGTTTAATCATAAATTGATTTCATGTCTACTGTTCCTGCAAGATATTGCCTACAATCCAATCACACAACATAACATGCTTAATTCATGTATTATTTTAGGAAAAAAAAAAGTCTCCATGATGTTGAAATTATTATTTTAGTATAAAAATGCATTTCTCCTAAAAAATAAATACCACCTAATTATTTCTAAATAGGAATTTAAACTATATTTATAGGTTCAATTAAATTGATGCCCTATTTCACTTTTTTAAGATTTTATTTATTTATTTGAGAGAGAGAGAGAGAGAGTGAGCATGAGCATGAGGGGGAGGGAGAAGGGGAGAAGCAGGCTCCACTCTGAGCAGAGAGCCCAATACAGGACCTTAAGACCATGACCTGAGCTGGCAGATGTTTAACTGACTGAGCCACTCAGGTGCACCAACTTAATGCCCTATTTCAATGTGAGTTTCAAAAAGATTCTATATTTTGAATTTCTTCTTTAATGATATTAATACAAAATAACCTGAATTATAAGTTCATATAAACTCAATAAGGAAATTGAGAACACTGTATTTTGATACACATTCTGACATGTTACTCTGAACCTTATTTTTGATATGCTGTAACATAAAACTATTGTGCACAGCAGTGTGTGAGAAGGGAGAGAAAGCAGAGTACAGAGAATACACAAGGAAAACAAATTCCCAAAGCCATTGGCTGGGAAAACAAAAGGGGCTGATTTTCATAAGGTTTTTCAACCAGTGGGGCTCAAAGACTGAAATTTTAAAGGTCAGTGTGCATGGCTGGTACAGAGTCCTGAGGGCACTGTCCTACTCCTGGAGAGAGGGCAGACAGAACAATCTGAGGGTCACATAAAGCACACAGGAAGGGACTGTTCCCTCTTCCAGGAGTGCATCTGTGAGAGGTGGCCTTCACACAGATGCCTCTCTAAGGACAAAAGAGCCAGTGGGTGCCATTTCCTTCCTCAGTCCCTTACCATTAGCACAAAGACACCTACTGAAGATGTGAACCCAGACACTGGCTGTTTAGCCTGCTTTGCTCTAAATTCCGCGGCCCTGTGCTCTGGTACAACTGCCATTATTAGTGAAACCTATATCAGTCCCAGCCCAGCAAAACTCTCCCCCAGAAGACCAGCATGAATCCCTACTACACCAATTCCCTAAAGTATTGAGTTTTAAAAGTCAGCAGGCTTGGCTGAGATAGAGTCCAAAGTACATTGCCCTGTGCCAGGCAAGCAAGAAACCCAGAGACAGGCAGCATTGAAAAAAATCAATCTGAAAAATGCTTAGGATACATAAGGGGAAATTATTCACTCTTCCAGGAGTGCATTTCTGAGAGCAGCATGCACAGAGACTCCTCTCCAGGGACAAAGGAGCTGGCTGGCATCATTTTCTCTCTTGTCCCTCAGCATAAACCAACTTCAGTGAGCAGCAAGGTGCCAATACTGGCTGCCTAGCCTGCTTCCACCAAGCCCTACCCACCTGCACTCTGCTGGTATTGCTTTTCCTGGGCAAGTGTGCCTAAGGACCAGCACAGCAGGCTCCATCCCCAGAAGACCAGCAGAACCCCCACCCCCAATACACACCACACACAGACACACACACACACACCCCACATCTATAGACCAGAGATTTCTACAAGGCATTAGTTCTAATGGAAGTAGCATCAGGTCTCATGTAACAAGCAGACCAGAGCACACCTAGTTAAAACTTGTCATACTCTGGCCAAGGTCCAAATACTCCCCACTGTAGGCAAGGAGAGCCTATGCAGACATCTGGCCTGAGGAACAGAACAGTCAAAACACAGCAGCAGACTGCATACAGCAGACATCAGAGAAACTCCTGAAGTACCAGGCTCTGGACAGTACATGACCTCTTCTTCATAAAGCCTTTATTGGGAATCTGGTTGTCTCAGTCAGTTAAGCATCTGCCTTCAGCTCAAGTCATGATCCTGGGATTCTGAGATCAAGGCCTGCATCAGGCTCTCTGCTCAGTGGGGAGCCTGCTTCTCCCTCTTCCTCTGCTCCTCCATCCCTGCTCCACTTGTTCTCTCTCCCTCTTTCTCTTTCACTCAAATAAACAAATAAAATCTTAAAGCCATTACTCTTAGAAGCAGGAAATATAACAGGCTTTTCTTTTTCTTTTTTTTTTTTTTTAAGATTTTATTTATTTATTTGTCTCAAAGAGAGAGAGAGAGAGAGAGAGTGCCAGAGAGTGAGCACAGGCAGACAGAGTGGCAGGCAGAGGCAGAGGGAGAAGCAGGCTCACTGCCGAGCAAGGACCCTGATGTGGGACTCGATCCCAGGACGCTGGGATCATGACCTGAGCCGAAGGCAGCCGCTTAACCAACTGAGCCACCCAGGTGTCCCTATAACAGGCTTTTCTAACACATAAAAGAAGACAGAGACTTAGACAATATGCCAAGATGGAAGAATTCATCCTAAAAGAAAGAACAAGAAAGGGTGATGGCCAGAGATCCAATCAAAACTGATACAAGTAATATGACTGATCCAGAATTTAAAGCAACATAAGGATACTCATTAAGCTTGAGAAAAGTATGAAAACATAAAAAAGAAAACCTTACTACAGAGATAAAAGAGATAAAATTAATCAGAATGAAAAATGTAATAACTGAAATTCAAGACTAACCAGATGTAATCACCACAAGGATGGAAGAACCAGAAGAGTGAATAAATGATACCAAAGACAGAATTATGGAAAATAATGAAGCTGAACAAAAGAGATAAGGAAGAATTATGCATCATGAGAGTAGACTCAGGGAAATCAGTGACTCCATGAAACATAGTAACATTCATATCATAGGAGTCTCAAAAGAAAAAGAGGGAGAAAGGGGAGAGTAGGTTTAGTTAAGGAAATTATAGCTGAAAACTTCCCTAATCTGGGGATGGAAACAGACTTCCAAATCCAGGAGGCACAAAGAACTCCCATCAAAATCGACAAAAGTCGGCCAACACCAAGACATATTGTAGTCAGATTTGCAAAATATAGAGATAGAGAAAAAAATCTTAAAAATGGCAAGACAAAAGCAGCCCCTAACTTACAAGGGAAGACAGATAAGGTTAGAAGCAGATGTCTCCACAGAAACTTGGCAGGCCAGAAGAGAGTGGTATGATATATTCCATGTGCTGAATGGGAGAAAATCTGTATCCAAGAACACTCTATCCAGATTAACTATTACAGAATAGAAGGAGAGATAAAGAGTTTCCCAGACAAACAAAAACTAAAGGAGTTCCTGACCATTAAATCAGCCCTGCAAGAAACTCACTGAGTGGGAAAGAAAGACCAAAATGACAAAGACTAGAAAAGGACAGAGAAAATCTCCAGGAAACAACAACAAAAAAAGTAATAAAATGATGTTAAATGTTTATCTATCAATAATTACCTTGAATTAAATGCATTAAATGCTTCAATCAAAAGACACAGGATGTCAGAATGGATTTTAAAAAAAGAGACACACACACACATGTTGCCTACAAGAAACTCATTTTAGACCTAAAGACACTTGCATATTGAAATTGAGGGGATGGAGAAACATTTATCATGCAAATGGAAGTCAAAAGAACACTGAAGTTGCCATACTTATGTTAGATGAACTAGATTTTAAGCCAAAGACTGTAATAAGAGATGAAGAAGGGCACCATATAATAATATAGAGGACTATGTAACAAGAAGAACTAACAATTGTAAACATTTAACCCCCCAAAATGGGAGCATGAAAATAAAATAATCAATAACATAAAGGAACTCATTGATAATAATGTAACAATAGTAGAGCACTTTAACACCACACTTACATCAATGGACAGATTATCTAAGCAGAAAATCAACAAGGAAACAATGGCTTTGAATGACACACTGGATCAGATGGATTTAACATATATTCAGAACACTTCATACTAAAGCAGTAGAATGCACACTCTTTTCAAGTGCGCATGAAACATTCTCCAGAATAGATCACATACTAGGTCACAAATCAGGACTTAATAAGTACAAAAACATTGAGATATACTATGCATATTTTCTGACCACAACACTATGAAACTTGAAGTCGACCACAAGGAAAAACTTGGAAAGACTACAAATGCATGCAGATTAAACAACAAGCTATTAAATTACAAATGGGTCAACCAGGAAATCAAAGACGTTAAAAAATATGTGAAAACATGAAAACGAAAACATGAAGAAGACGTTAAAAAATACATGAAAACGAAAACATGGAGGCAGCAAAAGTGATCACATATGGGAAGTATACTGCAATATAGGCCTATCTCAAGAAGCAAGAAAAATCGTAAATAAACAATCTACCCTTACACCTAAAAGACCTAGAAGAAGGACAATAAACAAAACCTAAAGCTAGCAGAAGAAGGAAAATAATAAAAATTAGAAACAATATAAATAAATAAAGGAGTACATAAATGAAATAGAAACTAAAAATAAAACAAAACACAGAACAGATCAATGAAACCAGGAGCTGGATCTTTAAAAAAAATAATAAATTTGATAAATTCCAGGGCACCTGGGTGATTTAGTTGCTTAAGTGTGTGCCTTCAGCTTCAGGTCGTGATCTCAGGGTTCTGGGATGGAGCCCCACATGGGACACTCTGCTCAGCAGAGAGTCTACTTCTTTCTCTCACTCTACCTCTGAACTCTCCTTCTCTTAAATAAATAAATAAATAAATAAATGAAATCCTTATTAAAAAAAATTGATAAACCCCTAGCCAGACCTACCAAAAGAAGAGATAGAATGTAAATTAAAATAAATAAGTAAATCACATAAGAGAGTGGAGAAATAACAATCAACACCTCAGAAATACAAATAATTATAAGAGAATATTATGAAAAATTATATGCCAACAAATTGGACAATCTGGAAGAAATGGATAAATTCCTGGAAACATATAAACTACCAAAATTGCGGGTGCTTGTGTGGCTCAGTCAGTTAAGAATCTGCCTTTGGCTCAGGTCATGATCCCAGGGGCCTAGAATCAAGTCCCATGTCAGGTTCTCTGCTCAGCCAGGAGCCTGCTTCTCCTTCTGCCTGGTGCTCCTGCTGCTCGTGCTCTATCAAATAAATAAAATATTAAAAAAACAAACAAACAAAACTACCAAAACTGAAACAGGAAGAAATAGAAAACTTGAACAGACCCACAGTCAGCAAAAAAATTAAATCAGTAATCAAAAAAATCTCCCAAAAAACAAAAGTCCTGGGCCAGGTAGCTTCCCAAGGGAATTGTACCAAACATTTAAAGAAGTGTTAATACCTAAACACAAAAATGGAAGGAAAACTTCCAAATTCATTCTATGAGGTCAACATTACCCTGATTTCAAAACAAGACAAAGACTCCACTAGCAAAGAGAATTACAGATCAATATCCCCGATGAACTTGGATATAAAAATTCTCAACAAAATACTAGCAAATAGAATCCTATAATACATTAAAAGAGCCATCCATCATGATCAAGTGGGATTTATTCCTGGGTCACAAGGGTGTTTCAATATTCACAAATCAGTCAATGTGTTATACCTACATTAATTAAAGAAAGGAGAAGAATGATATGATACTTTCAATACATACAGAAAAAGCTCTTGACAAGGCACATCCATTCATGATAAAAATATCCAACAAAGTAGGGACAGAGGGAACATACTTCAACATAAAAAGGCCACAAATGAAAAACCAATAGTTAATATCCTCAATGTGGAAAACCTGAGAGCTTTTCCCTCTATGGTCAGGAATAGGACAGGGATGTCCACTCTAGCCACTGTTATCTAACATAGTACTAGAAGCCTAATATCAGTAATCAGACGAGATCGGGCGCGTTCAGGGTGGTATGGCCGTAGACCTAATATCAGTAATCAGACAACAAAAAGTAGTAAAAGGCATCCAGCAAGAAAGAAGTCAAATTTTCACTATTTGCAGAAGATATGATATTCTACATAGAAAACTGAAAGATTCCACTAAAAATTTGCTAGGACTTATACACAAATTCAGTAAAGTCACAGTACAGAAAATCAATGTACAGAAATCTGTTACATTTCTATACACCAATAATGAAACAGCAGAAAGGGATATCAAGGAATCAATCCCATTTACAAGTGCACCAACAATGATAAGATATCTAGGAATAAACTTAACCAAAGAGGAAAAAGATCTATACTCTGAAAACTATAAAAAAGCAATTAAAGAAATTGAAGATGACAGAAAGAAATGGAAAAAAAATTACATGCTCATGGATTAGATGAACAAATATTGTTAAAATATCCATATAGCTAAATGCAGTCTATACATTTAGTGCAACCCCTATCAAAATATTTTTGATAGCATTTTTCATAGATCTAGAACACACAATCCTAAAGTTTGTAAGGAGTCATAACAGATCCTGAATAACCAATGCAATCCTGAAAAAGAAAAGCAAATCTGGAGGCATCACAATTCCAGACTTCAAGCTATATTACAAAGCTGTAGTGATCAAAACAGTATGGCACTAGCACAAAAACAGACACATAGATCAAGAGAACAGAATAGAAAACCCAGAAATCATCCCATAACTATATGGTTAACTAATCTTCAAAGAATCAGGAAAAAATATCTCGTGGAAAAAAGTCTCCAACAAATGGTGTTCAGAAAACTGGACAGTAACATGTAAGAGAACGAAACTGGACCACTTTCCTACACCATGCACAAAAATAAATTCAAAATGGGTGTACGACTTAAGTGTGAGACAGGAAACCATCAAAATCCTGGAGGAGAACACAGGCAGGAACCTCTCTGACATTGTCCACAGCAACTTCCTTTACTCAAGGCAAGTGAAACAAAGTAAATATGAACTACTAGGATTCATCAAGATAAAAAAACCCAAAACCAAATTAAAATAAAACTTCTGCACAGTGAAGGAAACAGCAAAACTAAAAGGTAACCTACAGAATTGGAGGAGATATTGGCAAATGATATATCTGATAAATAATTAGTGTCCAAAAATCTATAATGAACTTATCAAACTCAAATCCAAAAATAATAATAATCCAACTAAAAAATGGTCAGAAAATATGCATAGACATTTTTCCAAATGAGACTTACTGATGGCTAACAGACACATGAAAAGATGCTCAACATCACTCATCATCAGGGAAATACAAATCAAAACTCCAATGAGATATCTCCTCACACTAATCAGGAATGGCTAAAATTAATACCATAAAAAACAACAGATGTTGGGGAGGAAGCAGAGAAAAGAGGAACTCTGTCACACTGTTGATGGGAATGCAAACTGGTGTTGTGACTCTGGAAAACAGTATGGATGATCTTCTGAAAGTTAAAAATAGGACTACCTTACCATCCTGTTACTGCACTACTACATATTTACCTAAAGGATACAAAAATACTGATTTGAAGGGATATATATATATATCATGATGTTTATAGCAATGTTATCAACAATAGCTAAATTATGGAGAGAGCTCAAAATGTCCATCAACTTATGAATGTATAAAGATGTTATGTTATGGGGTACCTGAGTGGCTCAGTGGGTTAAAGCCTTTGCCTTTGGATCAGGTCATGATCTCAGGGTCCTGGGATCAAGCTGCGCATCGGGCTGTCTGCTTAGCGGGGAGCCTTCTTCCCCCGTTCTCTCTGCCTGCCTCTCTGCCTACATGTGATCTCTCTCTCTGTCAAATAAATAAATAAAATAAAAAAATGAAGATGTTGTATTATATGTACACAGTGGAATATTACTCAACCATAAAAAGAATGAAATCTTGTCTTTGCAATGACATGAATGGAACTAGATAGTATAATGCTAAGTGAAATAAGTCAGTCAGAGTAAGCCAAATACCATATAATTTCACTAATATGTGGAATTTAAGAAACGAAACAAATGCAGATAAAGGTGGGGAAAGGAGGCAAACCAAGAAACATATTCTTAATTATAGAGAAAAAACTGAGGTTACTGGAGGGGATGTAGACAGGGACGTAGACAGAATAAGTGATGGGGATTAAGGAGGACACTTGTGATGAACACAGAGTACTGTATGCTTTGTTGTTTTTTTTTTTTAAAGATTTTATTTATTTATTTGACAGACGGAGGTCACAAGTAGGCAGAGAAGCAGGCAGAGAGAGAGGAGGAAGCAGGCTCTCTGCAGCAGAGAGCCCAACGCGGGGCTCGATCCCAGAACCCCGGGATCATGACCTGAGCCGAAGGCAGAGGCTTAACCCACTGAGCCACCCAGGCGCCCCTGTATGCTTTGTTTTATTAAGTAGACTCCATGCTCAGGGTGGAATCCAATACAAGGTTTGATCAGGACCCTGAGATCCAGACCTGAGCCAGAATCAACTGAGCCATCCAGGTGCCCTGATGAATGAGTGTTTCATGTATTTGATGAATCTTTGAATTCTACACCTTGAAACTAATATTACACTGTATGTTAACTGGAGTTTATTTATTTACTTACTTGACAGTGAGAGAGAGAGAGACAGCGAGAGAGGGAAGAGTGGAGGGAGAGTGGGACAGGGAGACTCCACACACAAACTACTAGAACTCATACAGCAATTCAGTAATGTAATAGGATACAAAATCAATGTACAGAAATCAGTTCCTTTCTTATACACTAAAATGAAAGTATATAAAGGGAAATTAGAGAATCAATTCCATTTACTATAGCACCAGGAACCATAAGATACCTGAGAATAAACCTAACCAAAGAGGTAAAGGATTTGTACTCAAGGAACTACAGAAAACTCATGAAAGAAATTGAAGAAGACACAAAAAGATGGGAAAGCATTCCATGCTTACAGATAGAAAGAATAAACATTTTTAAAATGTCTATACTGCCCAGAGCAATCTATACTTTCAATGCCATTCCAATTAAAATTCCACAGGCATTTTTCAAAGATATGGAACAAACAATCCTAAAATTTATATGGAACCAGAAGATACTCCAAATTGCAAAGGAAATGTTGAAAAAGAAAAACAAAACTGGAGGCATCATGTTGCCTCATTTCAAGCTTTACTTCAAAGCTGTGATCACCAAGACAGCATGGTACTGGCACAAAAACAGACACATACCAGTGAAACAGAGTAGAGAGTCCAGATATGGACCCTCAACTCTATGATCAACTAATCTTCGACAAAACAGGAAAAAATATCCAGTGGAAAAAAAGTCTCTTCAATAAATGGTGCTGGGAAAATTGGACAGCTATGTATAGAAGAATGAAACTCGACTATTCTCTTATACCACACACAAAGATAAACTCAAAATGGATAAAAGACCTCAATGCGAGGCAGGAATCTATCAAAATCCTAGAGGAGAATATAGGCAGTAACCTCTTCAACATCGGCCACAACAACTTCTTTCAAGATATGTCTCCAAAGGCAAAGGAAACAAAAGCGAAAATGAACTTTTGGGACTTCATTGAGATCAAAATCTCCTGCACAGCAAAGGAAACAGTCAACAAAACAAAGAGACAACCCACGGAATGGGAGAAGATATTCACAAATGACACTACAGACAAAGAACTGATATCCAAGATATATGAAGAACTCCTCAAACTCAACACACACAAAATATATAATCATGTCAAAAAATGGGCAGAAGACATGGACAGACACTTCTCCAAAGAAGATATACAAACAGCTAGCAGATACATGATAAAATGTTCATCATTAGCCATCAGGGAGGTTGAAATCAAAACCACATTAAGATATAACCTTACACCAGTTAGAATGGCCAAAATCAACAAGACAGTAAACAACAAGTGTTGGGGAGGATGTGGAGAAAGGGGAACCATCTTACACTATTGGTGGGAATGCAAGTTGGAATGCAGCCACTTTGGAAAACCATGCGGAAATTCCTTAGGAAATTAAAAATAGAACTACCCTATGACCCTGCAATTACACTACTGGGTATTTATCCCAAAGATACAGATGTAGTGAAAAGAAGGGCTATCTGTACCCCAATGTTCATAGAAGCAATGTCCACAGTCACCAAACTGTGGAAAGAACCAAGATGCCCTTCAACGGGTGAATGGATAAAAAAAGATATGGCCCATATACACAATGGAGTATTATGCCTCCTTCAGAAAGGATGAATACCCAATTTTTGTATCAACTTAGATGGGACTGGAAGAGATTATGTTGAGTGAAATAAGTCAAACACAGAGAGTCAATTATCACATGGTTTCACTTACTTGTGGAGCATAAGGAATAATATGGAGTATATTGGGAGAAGGAGAGAAGTGATTTGGGGGAAATCAGACAGGAGAGATAAACCATGAGAGACTATGGACTCTGAGAAACAAACTGAGGGTTTTGGAGGGGAAGGGATTGGGGGGTTAGGTGAGCCTGGTGGTGGGTATTAAGGAGGGCATGTATTGTATGGAGCACTGGGTGTGGTACATAAACAATGAATTTTGGAACACTGAAAAAATATATAATAATTTTAAAAATAAAAGGAAAAAGAAAAATGAAGCAGGCTCTTTGCAGCGCAGGGAGTCAGATGCAGTGCTTAATCCTAGGGCCCTGGGATCATGACCTAGGGCAGACACTGGGTGACTGAGCCACCCAGCTGCCCCTATGTTAACTTTTATTTGAATAAAAATTTGGAAAAAGAAATAAAAAGAGTATGTTTATCCATGACTGTGTTTAGTTTGATCTAAATTAATTCTTTTATAATTTCTCTGGTATAAATAAATACTTAATAAACACTTGGAACCACCATTATTCCCATGTGAGGTAGCAAGTTTCTTTTTTTTTTTCTTCCCCCTTTATAGGAATTTATTTCCTGGCAGAAAAGGAGAAACAAAGTCAGGCTCCTGTACACTCTAGGAAACGGGGAGGGAAGGGGAATGGAGACACAGGGGAGGGCTCCAACTTTGGTATTTGGTCCCACAGTTGTCCTGGCTGGATCTGGGGAGGGCCTGCAGGGATGGTGCCACCAAGTCTGGTGACAGAGGTGGCAGGTCAGGTGCCCAGAGGAAGCCCATATAGAGGCAATAAATACTGACAAGCCATGCATATGACTCCAGGCCGACAGGCCCAGGTAGACAAGTAAGGCTCAGGTATTGGCTTTGTCTGGGAGGACTGTCTGCTGAGGTTGTGGGCTCTAGTGTTGTCCACTGAAACAAAGAAGGCAGAGTTGTGAGGACACTTGGCCTCCCAGATGGGAATGGAAGCTACTTCAGTTTTGACAGTTTGGCTTTCCCCAAGTCCCTGGAGTCATCCCCATAGCCTTGGCCGGGAGAGGGAGCTGGTTAGTCTCTGGTGGACAAGGGAGCAGGACCAACATGTCCCACTCACCTCCCAGGATTGCAAGTGGGGCAGGGACCAAAAGGGACCCCATGCTCATGCAAACATAGGGATTTAGAGTTTCATATCGGCCCCTACAGCACACGTTCCACATGTTAAGCCATCATGGTTAGATGGTTACCCACAGCTGTAGTAGCTGAATTGACTCAAGACAGGTGAAAGAAGGAGGGTGGCTGGCCCCCCAGAGGCCTCCAATCGTTCTCCCATCCAACCCCAGAAGAAGAAAAGGAAGATTCATGGCAACTCTGAAGACCCACAGGGATCTAAGCACCCCATGATTCCCTTGGAAAAGTTAGGGCCTTGGGTCAGGTTAGGATGAATAGAGGAACCTGAAGGGGTATAAAGGGGGAGGTGGAGGCCTGTACTGGAGGTTCCCTCTTCCCAGTACTCCCCCAGAACAGGCAGGGTACTGAAGGCAGGGCCAGGAGGGATGGGAGGGCCAGCCAGGGAGCAGACCTGTCTGCACTCTGATAAGGTGTTGAGATGAGGGTGGGGGTGGTAGGAGTGGGGCACATCAGAAAAGTCATTCATCTGTCCAAAGGCCTTCTCACCTCCCTGACCAGGACTCAGTCCTCCCGTTCCTATTTGATAGTAAGATTCCACTCCCAGGAGAGGTGAGCAGTCTTGTCATCTATGAAGCAGGACTTGTAGCTGCCACAACCCAGCATACCCTTGGGTGCCTCCTCCATGAGGGCCACAAACTTGTACTCCTCTGCTTGGGACCCATAGCTTCCCACCAGATCGTTTGTCTTGTCAATCTTGATGCCTTTCGTGTATGTGTGCTGGATGTACTTCAAGCCAGACACAGTTTCCTGGTTCACTGGAAAGAGATTTTTCTCTGCCCTCCTTCAGCACCAAGGACTGCTTCTTGAAGCTCTCCAGATGACCTGTCAGGTCCAGCTTCAGGGGCCCAGGGCCAGGCTACACATCAGGGTCAGGCAGGCTACAACAACGCTGGGTACATTGGGGTCAGCAGACACTGCTATGTGGCCCAGCAGGGCATCTTTGTTCTTGTATGGACTCTCATTATCCTTGCCCAGCTCCTGAATCTCCTGGTTGCTCTTCTGAGCAGGGGCCTTACAGCTGACTGAGTGTTCATCCTCCTCATTCTTGGCTACCATCTGTGTTAGCGGCTCTGCCGAGGGCTCCTGCTTCACCCTGCTCACCTCTACCTGAGTCTGGGACACCGAAGACTCCATGGGCCACTCTTGTGCTCCCTTGCTCAGAGAATAGCAACTAAGTTCTTAACTGAGTATATAATTATATTAATTATTGTGTTAGTCAGATTTTTGTCTAGTGTGTTACATAACCTTTGTCTTCGTCTGCTCAGGCTCCCATAACAAAATCCCATAGATTGGGTGGCTTTAACAATAGAAATTTATTTTCTCACAGTTCTGAAACCTGGAAGTCTACTATCAGGTGTCAGTTTGATGAATTTTTAACCCCTAAATCTCACGTATCAGTAGAAGTTATTTGGAAAACACACAAAGTAATTATTCCTGTTCAAGATATAGTGAGGCAGCATACAACCCTTGATGTTTCTCTGACCTCTCCAGTATATTCCACCATAATTCATTTTAATGACCCCTTCATATATATTGTAAGACTAGAAAGTTGTTACTGACACTTTTTTAAATAAATGAAGTAAATGAGGTATAACAAAGGCTGTTCTATCCTAACTCAAGTCAGCTTCTCTACAAGAATGTGGTTGCTTCAGAGAGGGATTGCTTACAGCATGTAGGGATAATGATATGTTTCTCAACAGCAGAAAAAAGCCGCCTTGTTCTTCATTCCAGGAAAATAGTATTTGAAGCCATTATGTTTAAGTAACACAATACTTAGGACCTATTAATGTTGCTTTTTTTAATGTTGTTGTTGTTGTTGTTGTTTTCTGATTGTTTTTAAATAGCATGACATTTTACCAAAAATAAAAGATTTGTCATTTTGGTGTCTGAAAAATTCTCATCTAATTTTAGAGTAATGTGTTCAGCAATAAACAATTATTGTTTAGATTTAAATTCTCTAAGAGATTTCAAATAGCAAGCAAATAAAAGATCTCTGGGAATATAGAACCACATTTTCATATTAAATCATTCATATTTATGTTTAGTGGTTAAAAGGACAAAGAAGGGAAAAGAACTCTTCTATGCTTAACATGTGAGAATAAACATACCAGATAGAAAGAGAAGAAAGCCACTTTATCATATCCTATTATTTGGGAAATCTCTAAATATTTCCTCATATATTTTAGTCTTTATAATATTCTATTTTAATGCCTATTTTCTAAACCCAATCTCTATATTTATAAACTCTGAAATCCATTAAAAAAATGCTTGTT
>PISX010008366.1:48862-82800 GCA_004024625.1 Mellivora capensis | reverse complement strand
TTCATGTCCAGTGGCATGGAAGTGGTCATGGGCATTTTGGAGATCTGGGCTAAGAGGAACCATTTGGTTTGGATCTAGTGGGATGTTTATGCTGTTCACAGTCAGTAATGTGTCTGTTTGGCTATTGCTTGCCACCCATTGTGGAAATGGTTTCCAGAGCACTCCTAGAACCCACTGTGACACTCAGCCATTGTTGTAACCTGAAGGTGCAGGGCTAGAGAAGGCACAGTGCTATCAAAGTGTCTCACAGAGCCTAGCTCTAAAGGGAAGTGGGTGGAGGCAGAGAAACAAGGCTTAAGAAGTAGGGAAACAGAACCTGTCTGTGGAAAATTCCTTTAAGCATCAGACATGTAAATTCTTAAGTGGAGGACTGGGTTCTCATCCATGCCTAATCAAAACAGAATTTCTCTCTTTTCAGGAAAATACTTGATTATGCAGCATATACGACAGAATGCACCACACATTTTTTATGAGTACTGCACAAAATAGTACGCACTTAATGAATGTTAGCTATTTTATTTTATTTTCCCTTCATTGTTCTATAAAAATGAGTGGAAAACAGAAAACTGATAACATTGATATTAGTACTAAGAGATATAGCTCTCAGAAATGTAACACTGTTAAGAACCAAGAGGGAGAACAGGGAGCAGACATTACATCGATTTTTAGGTTGAGATGGACAATTACTGATATAATCTGGCCAATCATATTCGTTTGTGAAGGCAAAGAACAAACTGAAAAAACATGAAGCAAGGAACCACATCATCAAAGGTGATGCATAAGTAGGAATTCCACTGTAAATTCTTTGTAACAAAGAAGCCTCCCCCCTTCATCCCTTATAACATTTGACTTATGTACTCATTGCCAGTCGCTCATTTGTTAAGTCAGACACTGAGCAAGGACACTTTATGGCCCTGAGCCTCAGTTTCTTGATCTGTAAAATGGGGATAATACCATGATTACTGGAAGACCTCTGTTAGGAAATGTTTGTGAAAGTGCCTGACAGAGAGTCAGGCCCCAGCGAGTGCTCAGTATGCTGAACTCTTTCCCCCACCAGCTTGTTGAACATGGAGTGATGAGTTAGGCAACGTTGAAGGCCTGGTTTGCCAGTTTGCCAATGTCAGCGCCATTTCCTGCTCTGGCCATTGGCTTAGGGATGATGCTGAGTAGCAGCCTACTCTTGTTCAGAGATGATTTCAACCCTTGCCATTAGATACAGACTCCTGGTCTGAAATAAGAGTATCTGGCAACCCTGTGCTGCTAGGAATGGGCCTGGAGTGATGAGCACTCCAGAGGAGTGTGGGAAAGAAGACAAGCACCTGCATCCTGTTTGAGAAAGATGAAATAATGGGGAGCCCATCTTTATTGAACTGGCCCTGCACTGGGTCTTCTGAGAGATGTGTTCATGCCATGTACATTTCACCCTCACAATAATCCTGTAAGCTGGAAATAATTATCCTCTTTCACAGATGAGGAAACTGAGGCACACAGATTCCAGGAACTTGCACAAGGATACATGGCAAGACAATGGCAGAGAAAGCCTAGAGCCCCAATTCCCTGAATCCATTTCTAATGGTCTGTGACACTTACTCCTCCCCCATCACAGAGTCCATGGTTCTCCCAAGGCTTTGGGAGGGCTTCCCTGGTCCTGCTCTGCTTCTGCCGCCCACCCCTCACCAAGCAAGAAGAAGAACATTCTGTGATGTTGCTCTTACCAATAAGCCAAACATCTAGAAATTCTAGGGTCATGGGGATATCTCTGAGGATGCCAGACCAAGAATTCCAAATCCAGAGAGCTCTACTTTTAGTTTACTTTCGAGAAAACACTCTATCCCAGATTTTTCTTTCTTTCATTCATTCATTCATTCATTCATTCATTCATATGTGAATTGAGTATGCACTATGTGTCAAATGCTGTGTGGGGTGCAGGGATACAATGCAGGATACAATACAATACAGCTATGGTTCCTCTTTTCCTGGACCTTACATTCCAGTGGAGAAAACAGGCAAACAGATAAAGAATATTACTGCAAAAGGTGATGAGGATTAAGTAGGAGTCCAAATAGGAAGTTGAGATATAGACAAAACTTTGGGTCAGGAGTTCCAGGGAGACCCCTCTGAGGAGGTGACATTGAATCCTACTTCTAAAGGATGAGGAGGATGCAGCCAAACAAAAGATGAAGAGTAGGGATGGGGAAGTGGTCCATGTAAAGGAAACAGCATCTGCCAAGTCCCGAGAGAGGGAAGCTGGGCCCGCTGGAGGTACTATGATGGCCTGTGTGATTGGAGCAAGGGGAGAGCTGGAGAGAGTAGTCAGAGTTGAGTCTGAAGAAGTTGTTAGGGTCCTGCTAATGGAGGGCCTGGTGGTCATGAGGAGGAGTTTGGGTTTTTAACTCTAAGTGCCATGGGCAGTCACTGAAGCTGAAAACCATTGCCTTCTAGTTGTATTTTAATGGAACAGTCAATCTGTTAAAGTAAGAAAATCCCAATTTGGACGTTCAACTCCAAATGATAGGCTGACTGCATTAGGGGTCCCTATTCTTCGCCCCTCTCTATATCCATGTCTTTTGCCATGTCTTTTTCCAGTTCTTCTCAGTAAAGATTCACCTAGAACCTGAACTACTTTGGCCTCAGTAAAGATTCACCTAGAACCTGACTTACTTTGGCCAAAAGACTTTAAGCAAATGTGATAGAATAGAGAGTTGAAAAAGCACTAGCAGATTTCTACTTCCTCTGCCATCACCATAAATCATATCTGGCCTCCCTGAGAGAAGAAAGACATGGACCAGAGCTGAGACCCAGCCACGTCATTTGAGTTCATCCTGGCCTCAACAAGCCAACTTTTATACCTGTGAGTAAGCATAAGTAAGTCAGTTGAACTGATAATCCAAAATACAAGTGATCACAGGCACAGGTGAGCGCAGCCAAGATCAGCCCAGTCTGGAATACATGGACCCTGAAGACTTGGGAACTAATAAGTGTTCATTGTTATAGATCACCGAGGTTTCATGGTTGTTTGTTAAACAACATTATAGTGGCAGTAGGTAACTGACATACACATCAAACTCAAACTGCTTAACTGTAAATTCCTGAAATCTCAAAATTGATAGTTCAGATGCAGTATTTGAATGGCTTAACTGCTTCCAGCATGAACTCTGAACTTTCCGTCAGAAATCTTGGACTCACATCTCAGCTCTGCTGTTTATTGCCTGTCAACCCTCGCACACGATACTTCACTTCCCTGGGTTTCAGTTTCCTTATCTGTAGGATGGGTTTAATGATTCTACCTACCCTATAAGACTGTTAGAGGAATCCAGTGAGAAAACACTTTGCAGAGATTAAATACTCTCTCTGCAACTCTTAGTCATTATCATTGTCTTCATGGATGGAGAAGAGAGAATAAAAGGAAAAAGAAAATGGAAAGCATGGCATGGGAAGAGACATAAGAGTGTACTGTGGTTAGTAAGTTGAATCTGTTGTAGGGAAGGACCAGGGTACAGTGTTATCTGGGGGAATAAAACGTTTTGATTATAAGTCACTTTTCAGATGATGGATTCAAAAGGATACCCAGAAGCTAAGAAAGAAGCTAGTGTTACCAGAAGTCCAGAGGGGGCCTCCTGGGCTGGCACTGCCCAGTGATGTTCCATTCAGTGGATATAAATGGTCAAGGTGTCCTACCTATTAAACAAGGTCCTGAGGCTGACAGTGGCATTCAGGTAAAGATGGCTTTCCCCAGGGGCGCCTGGGTGGCTCAGTGGGTTAAAACCTCCGCTTTCAGCCTAGGTCATGATCCCGAGCTCCACATCGAGCTCTCTGCTCAGCAGGTAGCCTACTTCTCCCCACCCTCTGCCTGTCTCTCTGCCTACTTGTGATCTCTGTCTGTCGAATAAATAAATAAAATCTTAAAAAAAAAAAAAGATGGCTCTCCCTGGTCAGCAGTAGTTCCCCCTCTTTTGCTCTGATCCCACCTCCTTCCTCCTAGGAGGCCCTGCCTCATTTATTCCCCTCTTTCTTGCCCCTCAAAGCCCTGCCTGATACTGTATCCTCCTTAGAATACAAAGTAGAATTCGAACATGCTCAAGCCCCCCTGTTGTGAAGTCATCTCTTCTACCATGCTCTCCCCACTCCTGCCTTTGTTACCGCCTTCTTCACAGTTGTCTACGCTTCCCACTCTGTAACTCTTCACTTACGCCCTTACTTCTCAGAAGCATTCAGTTCAAGTTGTTTCTTGGCCCCCAGCAACCAACGCTCATAAAATGTCAGAGACTATACATCCTTAATATGCTCCTTGTTGTTCTAATGGCTATGACCTTGGTTTTGATACCTATCACCTTTGCTTTAGAAAATTACAGTAATCTCTGGTCTCTCTCTTTGCATTCTGTAGCATTTCTGGGCTCTACCCTCTGAATCATAGCTCTGAGCCTAGCTCTCTCTTGCTCCAAATCTCTCAGTGGCTCCCCATTGTCCACGGAAATTTCAAACTCTCTCAGGTGCTTCACAAACCTTAATGTTTTGGTCTCATCCAGGTTTTTTTTTTTTAATTTCCTACCATTCTCAATCATGAATCCTATGCTCCCATCAAACTTAATTATTGGTCATTCCTTGTACATACTGAATACTTGAATACCTCCATGCCTTTGCTTGGGCTGTTTCCCCTTCCTAGTCCATCTCTGTAATTTTTACAGCCCTGAACCATACCAAATCTTCACAGACCAGCGCAAATACTTCCTCCTTCATGAAGCTTTATATTATCTTCTTGGGAGAAATAAATCTTTCTCTTCTCCTTCCCTGGAAATTGATATTTTGGGACATTTTTGTATAGTTTTTGCACATATTATATCTCTCTTCTTGGACTGAGGACTTCTTGAGAGCAAAACTCATCTACGTATCACCATAAATACTCTGCCCAGTGCATTGCACACAGCAACTTGCATTTTTGAATAAATGTGTATATTTCAAAATATTATTGGCATAAAGATGATAGCTATAAATCACAACCACTGACAGCTATACCATATCCTGAAGTCACATTTATGATACTAGTTAACCTAGAGGTTGCAAACTCAAAAGTCTATCAGCATCAGACAAGTAGTGTAGATGGCAAAACAGGCTTGGTTAAGTCCAGAGGCAAACGTTACAGTATCTGCCACATCTAATGGGGGGGGCACCAGGCAATCATTGGCAGTTGGAAGTATGGGCCCAACGTGACCGGTCAATTGATTATCAGAGAGATATTAGAAACACAAATACTGTAAAATCTTCCAGTTTTTAAAAGTTGGCAACTAGCACAGTTTTTTAACAGTGGGGTTGCCAATTTGCAAGTTCTGGGTTGGAGAACTCTATATTCTGTTTAAGTGAAAACACCTGTTAATTGACTTACCAGATACAATATACCCCGTCAAAGGCAGTTGGCTTTCCAAGAATTAAAGCATCTTACAATGCATTTAAGGCTGGCTCCATGGTTGATTCAGAAGGCACTTTGTGGCTTTGCCATGTCTAGGCATCTCATTTCCAACATCAGTCATCATCAGGGAAAACAGAGAAGAGCTTCCTGAGAGCTGAATCCCTCTGCTTGTCTGTATTCTAGAGACAACTACATTGTCTTTTTAAATTTTTTTTAATTTTTATGACTGCATCTATTTGCAAGCCAGTGCACATTTCCCCTCAGTCTCTTGCACTGAGCGATCACTCTGCTGGCCTCTGGGCAGGTATCAAAGAACTGCGAGTTCAGCTCTCCCAGCCCTTCAGACTTCATACAGCCTCAGTGGCTTGGCAGGGCCCAGACCCAGGGAGCTAAGGGCCAGATAAGAAACCACCACATTCCCCCAGAGTCCCAGAGCATCTGTTTTGCACCATTTTTATAGGAATTACTAATACTTGATGGTACCAATGACTCTGTATTGAGCCCCTAAGTTAGGCTATTGACAAGTTTGCTGAATTGTCACAACAATCCTGCAAAGTAGATAATTGCACAAATTGCTAGGAAAGTTAATGGTTATAACAAGACAACCCCTGAAATCCCAGTGGTGGAATGCGAGGAAAGTTTATTTCTTGCTCACCTCACAATCCAGTGTGGTTTGGGTTGGGTGGGGGATCTCTGGTCCATGCAGTTCTTTGGGGACCAAGGATCCTTCTGCCTTGTGGCTGGACCCTCCTCTGGGATCTCCGGATTCTCTCTTTTCAGCTGGAAGATGGGGGAAAGAGAACAAGAATTGCACATTGGAGATATTCATCAACCGGTTCTAGAAGAGGCTCCCATCATTTCTTCTCCTGTTCTATGGACCACAACTCAGTCATGTGGCAGTATCCAACTGCAAATATAGTCTGACATTGTGCTCAGGAAGAAGAGGGAAGCCAGACACTGATGAGCCCTAGCAGTGCCCACCATAGCAGTCATTCCCATTTCCCTGCCAAGGAAAACAAGAGTCCAAGAAGTTACATCACTTGACCAAGGTCTATGTGGTGGAGCTGGGCCTCCACCTGGGCTGGCCTGGCCCTGATGTTCTTTTTTCACTACTCCATTTGGTCCTTTTTGCATCTATGAATGTGACCTGTCCACTCCCAGAAGGTCACTTGCATCTGGAAAATGTTGGCATATCCCTGTAGGATTTTGCCTAAAAAGGCCCTCACCTCTTAAATATTTGAACTTTCCCAAGGAGGCACAGATGGCTTTCTTCTAGGATAAAAAAAATAAGGGAGTGGGCCACAAGTGATGTGTACTACACCTGTCCATCAAGGTTTATCTGGGGCACTCTCAGACTAAAGGTATGCTACTTTGATTCATTGATTAGCTTATATATTGCTTCCCCTCCCCCCGGTTTCTTAAGAGCACAATGAATCTCATATTTCCATACTTATCAGCACTATGCATGTATTTTTGTTGCTTAATTTCTCAGAGTTAAGGTAGCTTAAAGTTTCATATGAATGTGGCAGTGTCAGTTATATGATAGAATTTAAGAGTAAAATTAGTTAGCTACAGATAGGAAACCTCAGTGTTACTCATTTCAGAACTACCTTCCCATCAAAAAAAAAAAAAAAGGCAAAAGCAAGAACAAAAACAAAAAACTTGACCATGTGATACTGCTGCACACTCTCTCATTACTCTGTATTCTCATAACATCATCACAATTATAATTTTTAAAATCACTTGAGTAATCTTTGGTTTAATGTCTGTCATTCTCTCTAGACTATAAACTCCATGAAGGCAAAAATCATGTCTTTTTTGGGGTGCCTGGGTGGGTCAGTAGGTTAGGTGTCCAACTCTTTGTTTCAGCTCAGGTCATGATCTCATGGGTGATGGAATCAAGCCCCACATTGGGCTCCGTGTCCAGTGGGGAGTCTGCCTAAAAGATTCTCTCCCTCCAGCCCTCCCCCACCTTCTCTCTCTCTCAAATAAATAAACATTAAATAAAATAGTCATTTTTTTTGTTTACTACTTGTATTGGTCATCTAATGCTGTGTAACAAACAATACCCAAACTTAGTCACTTTCAACAACAACTATTTATGATCACTTACATATTCACAGATCAGCTGGGGTCTGACTGACTGAAGCTCATCTTCACTGAAGTTGACTCCAAGATGACAGTGTTTTTATTCTTTAGAACCACGGTCATGTTTTTCTCATGGCAAAGACAGAAGTGTGAGAGGCAGTGAAAGCAAAGTTGCTTAAATCCTGGTCTTAGATCTGGTTACCTCAGGCCACACTCTATGACTAAGGTGAGATATATGGCCAAGTCTGACCTTAGTGGAGTGGGAAAATACACTTTGCCTCTTGCAGGGCACTGCAAAGACAGACAGCATAGGGCACAAACACAGGGAGGGGTGAATAATGCGATGTTTCCTGTGGCTGTATCTGCAGTAGCTGGTGTACTTCATTCTACATCAGAGATTTTAAATGAATGTTGCTTCAATAAATGTAGAGGGTATGCCTATAAGTTAATCTCTAGGTTGGAAAGAATCCCACTGGTTGGTAAGGATGGACTAACGTGGAAGGATAATACATTAAAAGATTGATTGTATCTGTTCCTTCTAAATCTTTCCCTTCCTGTGGCTGGAGCAGAGAGCTGGATGAACTTCATGTGCTGCTTACAGGGTAGAAGAGTTGAAGCCAACCAGAGCTAGTTTTTTCCACCTTTTGTTCAAATCTGAGCCATGTGAAGGAGAAAATGTCAGTCTACTCCCCACCCCCCCCAAAAAAAAGGGAGGGAAGAGAGACTTTTGCGAGAGGAAGACTTAGCCAGCCAGGAAGAGGAACACTGATAATTGAGTGCAGCAGAACCCCATACACTGCTCTGTGATCAAGTCTGAGAAGATGGAAGAGCTTCAGGGAGGACAGTTGTTCAGGGTCCCTGAGACAGACAGACCCTGGGCCCATCTAGCAAGATCCACAAACCCTGGAAATGGTCCAGAAGCAAGTAGCTCTGGACATCAGAGTCCCCTCAGTCTGGGACAGTGAGAACATCTGACCAGTTGAGGTTCCCACAGGAGGAGTCTCTCCAGTTAGAGACTAAATTTCCCACATTGGGTAAGGGCCTATGGTCATAATTAAGATGATTTAAAAGAAATAAAGAAAGTGCTATTTCCTATACATGTGAGTTAGAGAAGAGTTATTCATATTCATTAAACCATGAAAACTATAGCTGGGAATTGGCAAACCAAGGCTCTTTGAAAGCTTCATATAATAATAATATTTCAATATTTTGAGGACATTATTACCATTTTCATATGAAACCTTACAGATCCATACAAAGGTCTGCACAGAGCACTAGGGGAGAGATGCTGATAATAAAATCAAGAACCTTTTCCCGTACCTTGCAGGGTTTGAGGGCTCTTTTGTAAAACCCACACAATCCCAGACTGTGAAGTTAAATTAGCAATAATGTTTAAATTATGCAGGCTCCCAGCTGTGCTGTGATGTTTGCACACTTTCTAGGAAGTGACTAATTATAATTAGTGCTTAAATACAAAAGACATACCATCATTAAAAGAAAAGGGGAAAATAAATCTTATGTGTTTAGACCTTGGCCTCCCAGCACTGGCTATATTCATTCGCTTATGCTGGGATTGCTAGCTGAAGGACAGGAGGGACATGTTGATTTCCACACTACATGTGAGGAGATGGATTTAAATGTTTGTGGGTCAAGTGAGGACACCAGACATAAAACAATTCCCAAAACTAAGAATGTGATGTCACTGGTCACCTCACCAGGAAGGGAAGGAGGAGCAGAAAAAAGGAGCAAGCCATCAGCAGAGCTGGGTTCTTGTCCAGAAGACAGACCCTCACTATTTGTGGAAGGTCACTTAGCTTTTCTGGGTCTCATTTTTCTGATCTGCAAAGTGGAACCACAATGCCTGCTCTGAATGTTTGGTAAGTTGTGTGTGTGTATGAGAGGGAGAGAGGGAATATTCTTTTCCTTGAGACAACATCCACTATTTTTTGAGGGTTTATGTGGTGCTAGGCCCTGGGATGGATCCTATGAATTTGAGGGTGAAGAGGAAACACAGCACCTCCCCTCTCCTGTCCCAGCAGCCTCCCTACTTGTCTTTATTATGATGGTTTTCCCTTTCACCATTAGTGACAGGATCCAGGTCTTGGTCCCATCCCTAGCACCTACCATTGTGTCTGCACATAGTAGAGACTCAATAAATATTATGTGGAAGAAGGAAGGAAGACACTGACAGAGAATGATTTAAATATGTTAGTCTTGCCTCATCTGCACCATAAACTCTTTGAAAGCAGGGGTGTGTCTGACATCTCCCACTTACTACAGCACCCATGGTTCTGCGCGGGCAATTGTTGATCCATTTCCATGAACATGAAGTGAGTCCCTACCCTGAAGAAGGCTCTGTAGTAGGTTCTGAGGGCACAGCACTGGAAACATAGCCACCTATCTTGCCTCGTGGGACTTAAATTAGAAAGGTAGAAAGGAGAGTTCGATTGTTAATGAATCACCAAACCAAGAGAAACCCAACCACAAATTGTGAACAGCAAGTAATGCAGCAAAACAAACACTAGTCACTGCCTATTAGGGACCAACCCCCTTCTTTCTTTGGCTAACACAACCCTGAATTTGTTTAGGAGCCATATCCCCAGTCACAAGTAACTCAACAAAATGTAGACGGGTTGAACTAAACTGTCAGAATACCTCTATTTCCCTTGGCCACTCGTTGGTCTGGAGTGGGCATGTGACCCAGTTCTGGCCAGTAGGCTTTGAGGAGGAGTCTACTGGTGACTTCTGGAAAATATTTTCTTCCCTGATAGAAGAACAGCCCTTTTGCCCATTTTCCTGTCCTTCCTGCCTGGCATGCAGTCACGTGACAATGTGGTATTTGCAGTTGTGGCAGCCATCTTGTGACACTAAGGGACACATTGTTGACACAGGGATGATGGCAGAGCAGCCATACTTGGGTTCCTGCTGGCATCTGTTGGAGTTTCTCAAGAAGCCGGATGAGTAGCTTCCTTTTTCCCATTCTGAGTTTGAACAGATTGAGAAATCAGATAATGGAGAAAGATGAAGGGAAAAATATCTTGGCTGCTGCTAAATGCCAGCTTTGGGATGTAACTTAATGGGAGAGCCAGTAGGGTTTGAGCCCCCAAGTTAGGCAGACTTGGCACTAGTTACAGATCACACCCATAGTGGCAGCAGCTGAGTCCTGCATGTGGCGTGCTGAGCCCTAAGAGGAGCTTGGCCAATTTACCAAACAGATAAGCTACTCTTCCTCCCCAGGGACAGAGAGAACAAAGGGAAAGAAAGATTGAATTGCCTTCAATCCTCCTATGAAATGAAACTCATAAACCTCTATTAGTTAAGTTACTTTCAGTCAGGTGTTCTGTTCATTACAGCCAAAGCATCTTAAGGATCTAAGCACCATAAAGGAAAAGCAGAAGACAATGAAAGGGCTTTTTCCATTTTCATTTGGACAGAGGTCCAGGTAGTCATGGAAAAGCATCTCCAGATTTGTGCTTAAGCTGCTCCTGAAGGATGAGGGGCAAGGCTTCACAGGCAGGGAACAGAAGTGAGAAGACCCTGATGCATCAAAAGAAGGTCCACGTGGCCAAAGTGGACTCAGGGAAAGGGAGATTCATGAGATATGATACCAGAGAGGGAGACAGGTGCTGGATCATAGCTTTATAGGCAGGATGTCACAGGCTGGGCTCCTAGGAAGCAGGAACCCAGAAGGTTTGCATGCAAGGATGTTTATTACGGAGTGTCTTAGGACCTCTCAGCTGTGAGAGAGAAGGAGGAAAAGAAGCAGGTTGGGCAGAGACAAGTTGAACTGTGATGTAGGCCCAACAGCGGCCTCAGTTGAACCCCAGGGGAGTTCTGGATATAGACTAGCCTTCAAAGCTGTACCAAGATAGGTCAAGACAACCAGAACTTTTTATACCCCCACATGGATTTGTCATTGCATGTGGGTTACCTGGGAAAGGTGGTAGTTAGCTGGGATAATGCCTGAAGGGGCTGACAGCTGAGAGGAAAATTGCCCACATAAAGAACCACTGTTGAGGCCACAGATACTTGAATAATTTGCCTAAAAGCAAAGGTACATCCTATGTGGCCTTAGCCTAATTGTTCAAGATCTTTGGGCTTCTGCTTAGAGATAGGGTGGGAGTTGGGCTTAAGGAATGCTTAATGACTTCTTAGAGGGAGGATTAATGATTTCAGCAAGACTTACACACCTTAAAAACCTCCACAGGTACAAATACCTCCACTGCCCTTTAGCCTACTCACAAGCTGATGAGTTACTGGACTTGATGAGTTTTGTGAATAAAAGCAAGATCACAGCTGCTGGTCTTTCTGCTCTCTTACTAAACAGATTCATTGTCTTCCCTTCTGGCATTTTCCTCTGGCTTCTTATCAAGGGTGACTCAGCCATTGCCTTCCTTCAGAATTTTCCACCTAGCTTTGGACTCCTTGAATCAGCCCCCAGCACATATTCTCTGTGTCTTTATTAATATGCTTTGTGTCAACTTCTGCTCCTGCAAAGAATTAGACGCCCAATTTCTGAACCATTGCCTCCATGATAAGAAGGAGCTCTCATAATTGGAAGGGATGCCTTACAGCAAAAACACTTAAACATTGGAGACTGAGCTCTGTAGTTTGCATCTGATGGGATTTGAGGTCCCCACAGCTCCCCCTTGTTCACCTGGTAACTTTCCTCCCACCTTTTGGGGGAATCACCCTTGGTGTATACTATCAGCCATGTTCCATATTCTAACCTTTTGGGTTGCCAAGGTCAGGCAAGATGGACCAATAAGAGGGTCAATTTCTTCTGATCAGAGTGATTGATTGAATAAATGAGCATGTGGCCTCAGCTGAACCAACCACCGCTCAGCTCCTTCCATTCTAGTCATAGATTTGTATGAACCTGGAGCTGCTGGTGGCTAGCTACCCCACCAGAGAATAAAGCCCACACAAGGAGAGATAAGAGAACAAGGAGTAGAGAGACATGACAGCATTTGCGATCCCTTATGACAAATGTTCTGGAGGCCAACCCATCTATCTCCTTGATCAGGCAGGGCCAGATTCCATATCCTTCCCCACCCCATGCTTTAAAATTTTTTCTTAAATGAATTTGAAATGAGTTTCTGTTACTTGCAGGGAAAGATTTCTGACCAATACAGATTAATTAACCATGCCCCCCATATCTGTGGTCCTATCAAATATGAACACCGAAAGATTATTTATTCATGTGATCATTCATCAAATGTCTGTCAAGTGCCTACGAGTTTGAGAAGATATAAAAATAGAAAACTACCACAAAGAGTATGAGCATAATCTCACAGAGAGCTCTACGTCATCTGAGTCAGTGGCAGCCATTTTCTCTGCTATGTCTGTGTTACAGGAGATGGTAAGTTTCTTTTCAATGACGTATCCGAGCAGGGAGTTAATGGCCATTTGCAGGAAGAAGATGCTATCGATATTTCCAAGCATTAATGGAAAACAAGATTCTATGAGTTTTAGGGTTTCTTCCAGTCATGACATTCTAGGGTAGGGGTTTCCACGTCTTTCACCCTTTCCACTAGAGACTCTTCACAAACCACTTCAGATTCTGTCTAGTTCCAGCTTGTGGAATGAAGGCATTTTGCGTGGCTCAGTGAATGTTAGATAAGTGTTAGGTGAAGACCTCCTTTCCCCTTTGCTTCAAGTTTCCAAGTGGAGGGATCGCCATTACAATAAAACTTTTTGCCCTCTTTCCCTAGAGGAGTGCCTTACCTGATTGGTGAATTTAAGCTGAAGAGAGCATCTTCAGTTTCATCTCTCTCTCTTTCTCTCTTTGGGGACCAGATGCTCACAAAACATTCTCATCAGCTCTAAGCAGATCTATACCTGCAGGAGAGGCCTACGTTTGAGGAATTGGGTTCAGTACTGGAAGCGGAGCAAGCAATTTGACCAGATCTGCCATGCTTATTGTTTTATCAGCAGTAAAACTGACAATTTTATCTGCATCTGCCTGACTCCTTGGGGTTTTTTCTCAATTAATTAGGAATCCGGGCAGGGAACAAGGTGTCATCTATTAGCTCCCTAAATCCCAGCAGAACGATCTTACTTACAGATAAGACCTTCTCAATTTGGTTTACCCACCTTGTCAGCCTCTTCCCACACTACCTCCTGCCCTCCTTTCTATCCTCCAAGAACATCAGGTTGCTTGTCATTTCTTTCATATTTCTTGCAATTTCGTGCTTTTATGCCTTTGTTTATGTTATTCCTTCTTTGGCATATCCACTCACCCCCAACACACTGCTTCATCAGCTAATGCTTACCCATTTTCTGTCCATAATGCCTCATCTCAAGAAATACCTCATCCAGGACATCTTCCCTGGCTGTCACCTTCCCACCACTGCGGGCTCAGTTTGATGAATATTCTGTCATCTTTTTTTTTAAATGTCAATCTCTCACAACTAGATTGTGAGTTTATTGAGGTGACTGTGATCTTATTATTCATCTCTGAATCCCTCAGAATTCAGAACCTTTAAGAGAGAACATGCATGGTAAATGTGTGTTAAATCAATGCATAAATTAGCAATAGTGGGCAATACCCATTCCTGAGGCCAGGCAGAACTGGGAAGGGTACTTCCACCAGCCAGAGGTCAGGAGCAGAATCAAAATTATAGCCAATTTTGATTCTATAATCAAATATGATTATATATATATCAAATCAAATATAATAATGCTTGGTCCTGTCTCAGGACCAAGTTATTTAGTCCTGAGTGCAAGGCAAGGCCAAAAAAAAAAAAAAAGAAGAAGAAGAAGAAAGAAAGAAAGAAAAAAAAAGACAAAGTAAGTAAACACAGGTAAAAACAGACAGGGGGAAGAAGAGGCTGAAAAGAGATATGCTACAAGGAATGGTCCAGAGCAAGGAATACAGAGCAAAGGCTGTGAAGGGCAAAGGAGCCTGGTACTCACCTATTCCACAGCGTCAGCTGTGTGGTAAAGGGAAGGGACAGAAATCCCTAACATCACAGGCAATGATTTGATGATAGTGGAGTGCAGGGGAAAGTCACGAGAGCAGAAAAATGTGGAGCCTGGTCCCAGCTCTGCCACTAAATACTCAGGTGAGTTTGGATAAATCACTTCCTTTCCTATGAAAGAGTTTCCTCATCAATGGGCCTTAACAGCATGTCCTAGATCACTTCTCACCTCTTCCAAGTCAAATGTATTGTGATTCTTCAAATGCTATTCCATAGTATGATTACAGAGGATTCTTTTGTTACATAAATAATATTTCATCTTCATGTTATTCTTTATATTCAGTCAACCAAAAGGACTACATTTATTTTGATCTCAGTTCTGAAATCAAGGAGATCAGACTCAATTATTTTTGTGATCCCTTCCAGCTACAGAATATTTACTGTGCTGCAATTTTCTCCATTCCTTGAGAACATACTTTTGGTGCCTCTATGTGCTTGACACTGTGGCCCTCTCTGTTCTGAATGAAGTTGAAACAATAAGATTAACATCTTCAAAGTGATTGAGAGAGAAATCTAAGTCGTTGTACAATTTAGTGCTAAATGATGTATTAAAGACTATAAGGAATCGACTGAAATGAGGAGGATCAGGAGGGGTTGAAGATACTGGGGAAGATTTCCTGGAGGAAGTGGGCCTGCAAGGGTGAATAAGCCATAGATCGGAAAAGGGGAGATTGAGATGGACAGATGGATGGATGGATGGATGATGGATGGATGGATGGACAAGTGGATGGATGATGGGTAGATGAAGTAGGACATTCTTAAGAGGTATAGCCCAAGCAAAAGCAAAAACTTAAAGATGATCATGATTTTGTGTGGGACTCACTATGGAAACCTATCCTGGTAAAGTAAGAACAAGGAAAAGGGATGCAGGTTAATATTAGTTGTGCTCCTACTGTGTGCTGAGTGTTTGTAACTGAGAGGTTTGGTGTTTGCACTCCTACAGGGCCTCGCTCTAGGAATCACCCCCATACAGAGCTGAGGGGGTGTGCCTACCAAGGGCTCACCCCTTGGTCACAGACAACTGGATCAAGGGTGGACACTGGACCTAAACTCAGTCAATCCAGTTTTTCCTTGCAGAAACACAATATTGCACACAGGAAAACTGAACAGGGCTTTCTGTGACGAAGCTGGTATATAGAAAGGTCGAGAGGAAAAGAAAACAGAGATGGAAGGGATCCAAGGAAAGCTAAGGAAACCAGGCTATGGAGAGCAAGGAAGGGGAGAATATGCACAGAGGAAAAGCTGGGACACTGTTGACAGATTTGGTGGCTCCTGGAGATGAAGCATGTACCTGGTTTCTGACAATCCCATTCGTCATTCCTCCTCCTGAAAACTCTGTATTTTATTTCCTATTTCTTGATTTCAGCCAAATCAATGTAAGTGCTTTCTTGTTCCTTGTAATAAAAAGAGCCTTTACTAGGATAGTCTGTTCACAAACATTTTCCCCAGGGAATCCTCACAACAATTCAATGAGATAGGTATTATTTCCAATTACTAATATGGCTACCAAGACTTAAAGAGGCAATATTACCTGTGTAAGGATTCAGCTTAGTAAGTGATTAAACTGGGATCAGAACCCCGGCCTGTCAGCCTCCAAAGACCTTTGACTTCACCACACACCATCCTGAGGGAACTTTGACACTGTCAGAATCAACAGCTGATCGCGAGAACACTTTCTCTGAAAACTGCACCAAACATCTCAACTCTAAGTAGTATGCTGTGTTTATTCACAGGCCTGTTCAATAACTTTCACTAATTCTGAGATTCTCCTGAGGTGACTTTAAGCTTACTTAAAATACACTAAATCAGAACTTACAAAAAATTAGACCCTGTTACTCTTAATCAAATTTAAAGCACTCTCGTCCTCCAAGAATATCCAGAGTCTAATGAATGAAGAGAAGCTGGTTAAAATTAGTGGAATTTTTACAAACCAAGAAGATTAAGAATTTCCTTAACTTAGGGTTCATTCATTCTAAGCAATATTCATTCCATGGTAGCCATGTCTAATTCTTATATTTTAATGACCCATGACAAATAAACCTTCTTCGTGCAGTCTACGTTCTAGTCAGACTCAACTTTTCCAAACCTCTCAAATACCATATTACTCTAACCTCCATGCCATAATGTGTGAAAATTCATTTCCTTCTGCCCGCCCATCTGGAAAACAACCATTCTTCCTTCAGGATTCAGCTGAAGAGTCACCTCCCCCACCGAGCTGTCTTGGCCACCAACTATCTGCCCCATGCAGGTCAGCTATCTCCTCTGTGACTCAGGAGAGTCTGACCTCAACTCTCATCCCTCTGTGTTGTGATTGTCTCTTTGCTGATGAGGTGAGGTGTTCTCGCTCCCATGCTGAAACCATGTCCCCCCGCCCAGGGTTAGTGAAGTGGAAACTCGCAGAAAAATTAAAGCTTGTTTTTCAGAGGACTATTTTTTCCCTAATCAGCTCTTCTGTCTCTTCAAACCCAACTAACAGACCCACTAGCTGTTTCTGAAGAAGTCTGGACTCAAGTCAACTGATGTAGTTCCAGACTATGAACAAGCACGGCCCTGCATTCCTTACCAGAGATACTGAGTCCAAGACCCCATCCAGTTTATAGTGGCTCCTGAAGTATGTTCATAGCCCCTTCTCCTTGTCCCAAGATGACTTCCTGAGGTCAGGCGCTGAATTTCGCCTCATTTTGATGTTAGGTCTCTACCCTAAGCTGAACATGGGATGTACGTCACATATATGTTTGTTCAATGTGTGTGCATTATCCTTCTTCATGAGAAGTTATGTTTCCTGCACTTTTCATCAATATGTATATAATCTCAACCTCCATGACTAGAAAACACTTGTTCTTGTCCCCTTTGAGGCAGCGGATTTGAGGCTTGCCCTCCTGTCTCCTGGTTTGGCTGCCTCTTGGCTGCCTTAAATTCCTTCCTTGCTGCATAGCTGATATCTCAGTGATTGGCTTTGCTGGGCACAGGGCAGACAGAACTGGGCTCGGTTAGGATGCCAGAGCACCTCTTTCTTTTCCAATTCCCACCTTCCCACCACCCCACCCCATGCATCCTCCAATTAATGGGAAAGTAATTGCTAATCTGATGCACTTGAGAGGTTGATTAGGCCACATTTCATCAGTGAGTAAGGTTACCATGTCGATCAAGAGCCTCGTTCGTGTAATATTCTAGTCCAGGGATTCTCAACCCCAGTTGCACGTCGGAACCACGGAACCACCGTGCTCACCAGAAATACCCGATTCTAATGTGAGGCTACATTTGAGAATGGTTGAAAAGGAGAGCTGAACCATTCCTCTTACCCCACTCCACCTGAGGCTTTGAGTTCTGCTATGTAGAAGTAAGAAAGAAGCTTCAAGAATCAGTAGATTTAAGTAGAGCTCTGGGTGACTTTGACTCACTGCATCTCCTGTGCCACAGACCCACCACCTGTGAAAATAAGAGGTTTCCTCAAGAGCTTGGCTTTTAACATTCTGGAAGTCATGGGCACCTTTGAATTTCTCATTGAAAACTCTGGACACCTCCCTAGGAAAATGACTTTGTCCCACATTCATGTATCTGCATATGGCTTCTGGGGTGCTTGGACTCCCTAAAATGCTGGCCTAAAGGACATTATTCTGGCTTTCAGGTCCATAATCTTAAACTCTTCAGCCCCTGCTAGGGAGGAGCCCTGGGCCAGCCCAACCTCACTCCCTTTCCACAATGATTCAAAACACAGGTTTATCACATCACATGCCCTCCTTAATGTTCGTCACCCAGTTAACCCATCCCCCCACCCCCGCCCCCTTCAGCAACCCTCAGTTTGTTTCCTATAGTTAAGAGTCCCTCATGGTTTGTCTCCCTCTCTGATGACTTCCCACTCAGGTTTCCCTTCCTTCCCCTCTGATCCTCTGCGTTGTTTCTTATATTCCACATATAAGTGAAACCATATGGTAATTGTCTTTCTCTGATTTACTTACTTTGCTCAGCATAATACCCACCAGTTCCATTCACATAGAATGGAAAAGTAAAAGGAAAGTATTCATCCTTTCTGATGGCTGAGTAATACTCCCTTGTATATATGTACCACATCTTTATCCATTCACCTGTCAATGGACATCTTGGCTCTTTCCACAGTTTGGCTATTGTGGCCATTGCTGCTATGAACATTGGGATGCAGGTGCCCCTTCTTTTCACTATGTCTGTATCTTTAGGGTAAATACCCAGTAATGCCATTGCTGGGTCGTAGGGTAGTTCTATTTTCAACTTTTTGAGGAACTTCCATGCTGTTTTCCAGAGCGGTTGCACCAGCTTGCATTCCCACCAACAGTGTAGGAGGGTTCCCCTTTCTCCGCATCCTCGCCAGCATCTGTCATTTCCTGACTTGTTAATTTTAGCCATTCTGACTGGTGTGAGGTGGTATCTCACTGTGGTTTTGATTTGTATTTCCCTGATGCAAGTGATAAGAAGAATTTTTTCATGTGTCTGTTGGCCATTTGTTGGCTAGTTGAATTTAAATTTAAAAAAAAAAAGTTTACAGACTCAGCTGTTCTAACAAAGAGATAGAAAAATACAATGTTTAAACCAAGGGCAGGGGGTGGGGTGGGGTGGGGAATGAAAACACCAAAGCCACACATGCTGTATCTTTCAACACCTGCAGCAGCAGGACGCCCACACCAGGAGCCGTTCGCAGCTTCTGATGACAGGAAAAGGAACCGCAGAGCCAATTTTTGGTCAAATACTGAGACCTACTAGGTGCCAGGCTCAGGGGCTGGTGGTGAGGGAAACAAAACAGAATCCCCGCCCTCATCCCTGATGGGGGATTTGCATGAGGACAAGTGCTCATTGAGTGGAATTCCTCACTCTACTTAAAAATATATCTCTGTCTCTCCTTCTCTAATGGCTAAAAAAAATGCATGGTTGGCTTCTTACAAGAAAATACAGTATTTTCCTTAAAACTGGGCAGGGTGACGCTACCATTGGCCCACACATTGAGGGTCCTGTTCTGCCCCTCCTCTGCTCGCCTACACAGAGTGAGGAGTCTATGAGGCTAAGAACCTACATTCACTCAGAGGCTTCATGCCGGCCTCCCAACTCAGGCACTTGTCACTGGTGACCCACATTCCCTACCGCAATGTCCCAGAGCCCATTCCCAGAGCCTTGCGTCTTCTCCTCCAGACCTGTCCTCCCTAAACCAGACCACATGCTGGGCGGCCCCGGGGCAGCTGTATGCTGGGGTGTGGAAGGAGCTAGCACACACAGGCTGGCATGCCCATGGGAGTGCATGAGGTCCCTCACAGAGATCCAGAGATGCTGAGAGAGGTGGGGTGGGCCACACGCTGGGGGCTGGGAGCTGCCTTTCTCCAGGCCATTACCTGGCAGTTAGTTCTAAGTTTGGAGACAACGGAGAATTCTAAATTCTAACCTGCATTCCAGGCCGTATAAAGATGGATTTCTCAGAGCAGGAAATAGAACATATTCTAGTTAATAGTCTCTTAGCCTGATTTATTACTTTTAAATATTTATATAAATGGTGTTTGGGCCTCCATATATAGCCTTATTCCAGGCCCCTCAAATATCAGGGGGAAGTCTGAAGGAACACATCTGAGGTATGAATCCACCCAAGCGGCTTTGGTTTCTCATGGCTGTCCTTCACCAATCCCTTATAATAACGATGGCGATAATAGCTAACCTTTTAAAAATAAAATTGTTAAGCTAACGTTACACAGGTTTGGAAGTATTCCATTTCCCCATATTCCATTTTTTACTGAAGTGTCAACTCTGCTTCAACAAAAAAATAAAATTCTTATTGAAACATAACATACTTCCAAGTCTTATTGAAGTGTAACAAACATACACGAAAGTGTGCCATCATAGGGTAAACACATCCTTGTAACAAGAAACTGATCAAGACACAGAACACTAATAGCAGCAATGGCCACAGTCGCCAAACTGTGGAAAGAACCAAGATGCCCTTCAATGACAAATGGATAAGGAAGGTGTGGTCCATATACACTATGGAGTATTATGCCTCCATTAGAAAGGATGAATACGCAACTTTTGTATCAACATGGATGGGACTGGAAGAGATTATGCTGAGTGAAATAAATCAGGCAGAGAGAGTCAGTTATCATATGGTTTCACTTGTTTGTGGAGCATAAGGAATAACACGGAGGACATGGGGAGATGGAGAGGAGAAGGGAGTTGAGGGAAATTGGAGGGAGGGATGAACCATGAGGGACTATGGACTCTGAAAAACAATCTGAGGGTTTTGAAGGGGCCAGGGTGGGAGGTTGGGGGAGCCTGGTGGTGGGTATTATGGAGGGCACGCATTGCATGGAGCATTGGGTATGGTGCATAAACAATGAATTCTGTTATACTGAAAAGAAATTAAATAAAAAAAAGACACAGAACACTAGCAACTCTATGTCCCCTTCCAATGACTACTCCCTCCCTCCTTCCCAAAAGTAACCAATATCCTGCCTTACTTTTGCCTCTTATTGAACTTTATATAAATGGAATCGCATGTATTCTTTTATGTCTGGCTTCTTTCCCTCAATGTTATCTTGATGATATTCAAACATGTTACTGCATGTAGGACTAGATCATTCATTTTCATTGTTCTCTAGATTTCCACTGAATGAATATACACTCCCGTGTGCTCATCCTGTTGCGGATGGACATCTGGATTGTTTTCACTTGGAAGTGCTAAGGATAATGCTGCTATGACCACTCTTGTTCATGTCTTTTGGTCCATGTAGACTCATCTGTGCTGAGTATGTACTCCTAGGGGTGGGGTTGCAGGGTCTTAGGGTATGTACAGATTTAGGTTTACTAGATATGGCAAAAAGTTTTCCCAAGAAATTGTACCAATTTCCATCCTTATCTACAATGTATGAGAGTTCTGATTGCTCCATATTGCTCCATATTCTTGTAAATTACTTGATATAATCAGGTTTTTTCATTTTAGACATTTTGGTGGGTATATAGGGATATTTTGTTGTGGTCTTCATTTGCATTTCCTTTGTGAATATTATTGTTAACATTATTAACAAATATGCAATAATGATGTTTTTGTATATTCAGTAGCTATTTGGATATCCTTTTCTTTTGTAAAGTGTCAGTTTAAAAAATTGGGTTCTGTACCTTTTACTTTTTGATCTGTAGTTCCTAATGTATTCCCAGATAATAAGTACATTGTTAGTTGTATCTAATACAAATATCTTTTCCTATTCTTTGGCTTGTATTTCACTCTCTTAATGGTATCTTTATTTTTTAATTATTTTTTATTTTAAAAAATTTTAGATTTTATTTATTTATTTGACAGAGAGAGATCACAAGCAGGCAGAGAGGCAGGCAGAGAGAGAGAGGGGGAAGCGGGCTCCCCGCTGAGCAGAGAGCCCAATGCGGGGCTTGATCCCAGGACCCTGAGACAATGACCTGGGCCGAAGCCAGAGGCTTAACCCACTGAGCCACCCAGGTGCCCCAATGGTGTCTTTAGATAAACAAAGATTTTTTTATTTCAAAATAGTTTAATTTATTAATCTTTTCCTTTATGGTTAGTGCCTTCTGTGCCCTGTTCAAAAAACCTGTGCCCATAAAGACTATTAAGACCTAAAAGCTTTGTTTTAGCTTCTGTATTCAGATCTATAACCCACCTGTAATTGATTTTTGTGTGAAGTGGAAGCCCAAGACTTTTCATATGCAGAACTCCTTGACAGAGCTTGGCCATTTATTAAAAAGCCCTTCCTCTCCCCACTGCTCTGCAATGCCACTTTTACCATAAATCAAACACCCACACAAGTGTGGATGTGTTTCTGGATCATTTTTTTCCTCTTTCATTAGTTCATTTGTCTATCCCTGTGCCAATTACCATACTGTCTTAGTTACTGTAGCTTTATAATGAGCCTGGTTATATCAATGTCATTCTTCTTCAAGATTATTATCTTGACCATGGTGAACACTTTACATTTCCACATAAATTTCAGAGTCAGCTTGTCAAATTCCAGAAAGAAAAAAAATACCCTTCTGACGTTTTGATGGGGATTGCATTGACCCTGTTGATTGAGTTTCAGAGAATTGGCATCTTTATAAGAATGAGCCTACAGGGGTGCCTGGATAGCTCAGTCGGTTAAATGTCTGCCTTTGACTCAGGTCATGATCTCAGGGTCCTGGGATCGAGCCCCACATCGGGCTTTCTGCTCAGTGGAGACCCTGCTTCTCCCTTTCCCTCTGTCCCTTCCCCTACTTGTGGTCTTTCTCTCATTCTCTCCCTCTCAAATAAATGGATAACATCTTTAAAAAATGAGCTAATGGGGCATTGTTTACTCTCTTTCAGTAATAATTTGTACTTTACAGGAGAGAGGTCTTGTACTTCTTCCCTTCCATTTATCCTTAGTATAGACTATATTTTGGTTCCATTGTAAATAGAACTTTAAACAGTAGTTTTTATCTGTAGTACAGTATATAGAAATATAATTTATATTATGCTTGTATTATATTTATGACACTAAATGAACTTGCTAAATTCATTTGTTAATTCTAGGAGGTTATCTGTAGATTCTTTCAGACTTTCTATGTTCATAATCTTTTTTTTTTTTAAAGATTTTATTTATTTGAGAGAGAGGCAGTGAGAGAGCATGAGCGAGGAGAAGGTCAGAGGAAGAAGCAGACTCCCCGTGGAGCTGGGAGCCCGATGCGGGACTCGATCCCGGGACTCCGGGATCATGATCTGAGCCGAAGGCAGTCGTCCAACCAACTGAGCCACCCAGGCGTCCCATAATCTTTTTTTTTTTTAAGATTTTATTTATTTATCTGACAGAGATCACAAGTAGGCAGAGAAGCAGGCACAGAGAGAGGGGGAAGCAGGCTCCCCGCTCAGCAGAGAGCCTGATGCGGGGCTTGATCCCAGGACACTGGGATCATGACCTGAGCTGAAGGCAGAGGCTTTAACCCACTGAGCCACCCAGGTGTCCCCATAATCTTTTTTCTTTTTTTAAGATTTTATTTACTTATTTGACAGACAGAGATCACAAGCAGGCAAGAGAGGCAGGCAGGGAGAGAGAGGAGGAAGCAGGCTCTCCGCGGAGCAGAGAACCCAATGTGGGGCTCGATCCCAGGACCCTGGGATCATGACCTGAGCTGAAAGCAGAGGCTTTAACCCACTGAGCCACCCAGGCGCCCCTCTATGTTCATAATCTTGTCATTTATGAACATGACGGTTTCTTTCTTTCCAATCCTTACATTTTTATGTATTTTTTCCTTTATTTATTTTGTATATTTGCTTTTTTCTCTTTCACTAGACTTGTAGGATGTGTTGAATAGGAGTAGTGATAGGGAACATCCTTGTTTCATTCTTGATCTCAGGGCCAAAGCTTTCAATATTTCATCATTAAGTATGATGTTTGTGGAGAGGTTTTTTTTTTATGGGTATCTTTATCAGATTCAGGGTGTTAACTTTCATGATATATGTTCCCAGTTATTTACTCCTGTGGCAAATGAATGTGGCAGAATCCGTACCTTTGCTATTGTCTCAAGTAGAACAGAGTGCATTTCCACTGCTCTTGGACTTGGGGTTGACCATGTGACATGCTTGGGGTTGGCCACATGGGGTGCCTTGACAAATGGGATGTTAGTGGATGTGTCATAGTCAGAGACTTGAGATGGACTTGGGCTGTGAGCTTGCATTCCTGTACTTCTGCCATCACCATGAGAAGAGCATACCTGGGTAGCCCGAGCTATAGAATGTGACAAGAGGAGCAGAGACACCCCAGCCAATGCACGGACCCATAATTTCAACCATAGCTGCTCCACTCAACCCGCAGAGGTATGAGCAAGAAATAAGTGTTTTATGTTTTATATCACTAGTATTTTATGGTTGGTGGTTATCGAACAGTAGTTGGTAAAACATCTTCTATCCCTACTTTGTTAAGAGTTTTTAATGTGAATAGTGTGCAGGAGCAAATTTCTAGTTCAGCTAATGAGGCTTCATCTTCAGGATGCCTCACTTCCAAGGACCCTCTTCAAGGCTCTGGGAGAAGCCCTAACAATGTGTTTACATGAACAGATACTATAGTCAAGTAAGATCAGTGTGCTCTTCCAACCTAGCATACTCTGATTATATGTCAGGTAGCGTGGATGTGGTCATGAGAATTTTGGGGGAATCTAATGAAAGTAACTGAACTGGGGATATGTTTAGCTTTGTGCTTGGTGGGATATACTTATGTAGTTTTCAGTCATGTCTCTGAAGAGTTAAGTTACTGCCTGCTTTCTTATTGTAGGAATGACTTTCACAAATACTCCTATTAATTAATGAGTGTCACCAAAATTCAAAGACTACTTACAGATAGCCACTATGCAAGAAAATTTTATAGGCCTTGAAATGTTAGAGCTCATGTACGAAAGAAATTTGATAGATTTCCCCTAAATTGACAACAATTCTAAATATTGACATTTCACTACCAATAACAAGTGGCAAAGATAAAATATATTTTTCCAATGTACTTCTAAACAGTTAATAAAATTTAAAAATAAATCATGCTAGAAAAAAGACCAAATTATCTTTTCATTCTGTCTATAGAAAGTATTGTAAAAAAATTGTTGTCAGAAAAAATAGTGACTAAAGATTTATTCAGCCAAAAAATATAAAGAAAAATATTGTAGAGTTAGATCAGACAAGTAATTAAAGTAATTTGTCATTATTTTGGGTTTTAGGATCCTGCAGATTTTATCAGCTTTATACAATTTGTAATTTACTGGGATTTCTTATACTGAATTCACTACTGTGCCTTTTGTATTCTGCATTGGTAATTGTGCATAATTTTAATGAATATATTAGAAATTGGGGGCGACTGGCTGACTTAGTCAGTAGAGCATTGTGACTCTTAATCTTGCGTTCATGAGCTCAAGCCCCATGTTGCACATGGAGTCTAATTAAAAAAAAAAAAGAAAAAAGTAAATGTATTAACTTCCTGTCTCTCAAACCCTCTATAGACTTCTGGATGTTTTAGCAAAGACTCCCTCGGTATCCATTTGATGCTCCTATGACTTTCCCCCCTTTATTCTGTGAATATAGCAAATTACACTGCTTACTTTTCTAATGTTATATCTAGCAATCACTCCTGGAGTATATCTAACTTGGATGCAACATCCTAGCCTTTTACGATGTGGCTGGATTTGGTTTGCTAATAGTCACTCTGGAGTCTTTAGGTGGGCCTAATGCCTTACATTAAATTCACATTTTACTTGAACTAATCTGGATGGGTTACTGTCACTTGGACTCGAATGATATCTGGCCACGCTGTCCCGACAAGCTACCTTTTCCTCCAAAATATTTCATTAGAGTAAAATGCAATAGTATCTTTTCCCTAGATAGATATCGCTTTTCTTCCCAGAGCTTCTGATTGGTTAACTTCCCCCATGATTCCATTTATTTCCCTTGTTTTTAAAAAGACGCTCACTGGACAACTCCCTCACACCCGTGGTTCCAGCAAACCTACCTGGAGAAGGACACTTTCTGGCTCCAAGTAGGCAGCCTCAGTGAAGGAACGAAGTCCTCTAGCAAGGTCAGAATTCCACCTGGCTTGTGTTCTGAGGCCCAAAGCACAGCTTGAGCTGTGAGGTAACTGAGCCAGCTGCTGAGACGCAGCAGCCACATCCCCCAACTCATTAATCTGCCTCCCTCAGCTAGGAAAGAGACCCATAGCTTCCATTTCAGCAGCGTGAGGGAGTGCACCATTTTCACGCATCATTCCACAAAAATCCCCACTTGGAGCACTTACCTAAAAAAAAAATAAAAATAAAAATACTCGTAGGTTTTTATTTAGCAAATCTCACCTCACAAAATGCATCCAGCTGTTTATTTTTCCCACTCTTGGCCAATCATGGTATCCAGTGGGAGGTTCTTTTGGTCCATTCTAGTAGTTCACACTGCAATCTAGACTTCAGGAAAAGCCCATAGAAAGGTGTTCACCTAGGATGGCACTGGAGGCAAGAAGAAAAGTGTTGTTAGGGAGAATGACCTTCAACCATGTTAAAGGTCAACCATTCAACCAGGTTGAACCTGGACCACTCAACCAGGGTGGGAACAATTCTTCTTTGTCAGGACAGAACAAGGAAGAGGGTGACAGGTACTCATCTTGTCCAGTGGATCTGCTGTTCCCTGGTATTCAGAGAGAAAACTTGAGTTTCTCAAGAAAAAAGAATTTAGAGCCCAGTAAGAACTTAGCAAGGACACCAAAAAGGATTTAGGCTGCTTGTCTCAGGATTCCAACAGAAATTCTCCCAACTCCTGTCCTAGTATGATGATGAGGATGATGATGATAGTTCATTTGATTGGCTGTTGTGTTTCAGATGGGTTGTACACATTATCTCTAAGTAATCTGAAAGGCAGGTCTTTTTCCTCTAATTTTACAGATGAGAAACAAGAGGTTAGAAAAGTTACATAATTGGCCCACAATTACTCTGCAAGTGGCAAAGCTGTGATTCTAACCTAAAGCCCATATTCTTTTCAAAATACCACCCCATCTTCTAACTTCACTTCATTGTCACACCAAAATGGTAAAGAATATTGTAAGATGAGATTGAATCTGCTTTATAACAGAGAAACTATTCTCCCACAGAGAAACAAAATAAATACTGTCAGACTATTAACCGTATGACAAGTTATTAAGTGGCAAATTCTCTGCTTTGTGGAATTGACAACTAAGAGAGAAGAAGGGTTCCAAATACCCAACTTTCCAAATAGAGCCATAAGCAACTGGGCCATCTATCCACCTGGTACTTCATAAAAGCAGCAGAAGGACTAACTCTATATCAGGAGAAGAGAGGTGTGGGGGTTCTGGGTAATTACAGGCCTAGTGGGTCCTATTGCATAGAGCCTTTATCTTCCATAGTAGATGAGAGGGGTGCTTCCCCATTTCATAGCATAGCAGTTCCCAAAATTTTTAGTCTCAGGATCCCTTTAAATTTTTAAAAAATTATTGATAACCCTGAAGAGCTTATGCTTATGTAAGTTCTATCTATGAATATCCACAGTATCAGAAATAAAAACTATTAATTTTTATTTCCCTACTAATTCATTTAAAAATAATAAACCCATTACATGTTAGCATAAGTAAAATGTTAATGAAAAATACATTTTCCAAAAATAAAAAAAATTAATGAGAACAGTACCAGTGTTCTACACTTTTGAAAATTTCTTTAATGTACAATTTAATAGGAGGCAGCTAGGTCTAAGCTCAGGTCTTCTTCTGTATCCTATCTGTTGCATTAAGTTGCTTTGATCAAAGAACATGAAGAGGGGCGCCTGGGTGGCTCAGTGGGTTAAAGCCTCTGCCTTTGGCTCAGGTCATGATCCCAGGGTCCTGGGATCAAGCCCCGCATCGGGCTCTCTGCTCAGTAGGGAGCCTGCTTCCCTTCCTCTCTCTCTGCCTGCCTCTCTGCCTACTTGTGATCTCTGTCTGTCTAATAAAAAAAAAAGAACATGAAGAAAAATCTGGAATCACACTATTATGCAGTTGGAAAAAAAGGACTATTCTAATAGCCTTTTACATAACTGGGAATATTCTTCTTTGATATTACACCAAATTTCAACAAGTGGTAATTTCTTTTTTTTTTTTTTTTAAACAAGTGGTACTTTCTTAAGGGTTATTTGCAATATGGAATCTGAAACCAAGTCAGTCTTTTAAAAAATTTTTTGTACTTTGTTCTATTAAAATCCATTAGTCTATCTTATACTCAGAACAGATCTTTTAGTCATTTCTTATAACATCATTCCTTGATTGGCCATTTGGAAATATTAATTCACTGAGTTAAGCAGATATTTCAAATCAACCTATTCTATCATACTAGTAAAAAAATCACATTTGTTATCACCACCCATAATGCCATTAGAAAAGTCCTTAAATATAAGAAACTACCAAACTCATAGTTTCAGGTGTAAGTCTTAACATAATTCCAATTTCTGCTTGAAAACTCAAATTTTGTCAATGGCAATAAATCCTGTCAGCATTTTTTTCCTGGAAGTAACTGGCTCTCTTGGTACATTTTCAAGAGCTGCCAGCCAAGTTAGGATAACAGTTGTCTGTACTTCAGTCATTTTTTAAAAAAAAGATTTCTTTATTTATTTTAGAGAGAGAGCGAACACAAGGGGAAGGGCAGAGGGAGAAGGGGAGAGAATCTCAAGCAGACTTGGTGCTGAGCCTTGAGTCCCACGTGGGGCTCAATCTCATGCCTGAGATCACGACTTGAGCCGAAACCAAGAGTCAGATACTTAACCAACTGCGCCAACCAGGAGCCCTGCCAGTCAATCTTTTAAGTAAAAATGGTGTTCCATGAAAGAAGGAACTAGTTCAACTCATGACTCAGTTGCCCGAAGTGTTGTTTTCTGAAGACAACCATCATAGTTCAGCACGTAGCAGATGGACTTGGTGTGTACTTCCCACTTTGGTGCACAGAATATTATTATAAAGATATATATCAAGGGTGGAGGTTTACTCAATGTAATCATTTTTACTGCTTCATCAAGACACTCTTAAGTGACACTAGAATTTGTTTCTACTGGGGTGTATGTGGTGGTGAAGAGCGCAATGACCGCTAGTACATTCTCACACATTCAGGAACCACCAGCAGTTCTACCCACCAATTATTTTTGTATCATCAGTGCAAATGTCAACACAGTGAAAAAGGCAAATAACATTTTGTTGTGAAAATAATTTTGACCTTGTGGCTTCCTTGAAAAGGTCTTAAAGACCGCAGGAGTTCACAGACCACACTGTAAGAACCACTGTCTTAGCCAGTTGGGAGGAGGTCAAACTCCCAGAAAGGGGGCTGCTTACGAGAGAAGACTGATCCTCTCTCTAGATGTTTGCAGCATTGCAGACACTATACCTACCTTGATGGGATTCTAGGATGAACCTGACATGTGTCCCCTGGAATCTGGGGAAGCCACAGCATAGGACTGTGCATTTTTGCCTTGCATTAGGATGCCTGGTGGAGGGGGTGACTAGGGCTGAGGAGCAGCGAGAAAGGGGAAACTTTCTGGTAACTGGTCCACTCAAAGAGCGTGCCTTTTTAAAAAAAATATTTTATTTATTTATTTTGAGAGACAGAAACTGAGCAAGAGAGAGAATGAGAGTGAGAGGAGCAGGGGGAAGGGAAAAGGGAGAACCAGACCTCAAAGAGGGTGCCTTTTTAGGGTCTGCACAAGGCAGACTGTGTATTCAGTGGCAGATCTGGGTGGGGACATGCATGTACCCAGGGGCTTCTCACCTGGAGATTTGTGAAGTCAGGAGGCTGGCTAGGGTAGTCTTGACAGGAGGGAGTAAAGGCTCATGGATAATGTCCTTAGGAAGAAAATGATGCATTTTCCACTCCAGCCCAGCTCCCTGTAGCCATCTGAGAGTGTCAAAGAGGAAGTCAAAGATTCCCAGGGCTCCAGGTCAGGCAGCAGGGGGTCCGAGGAAGGGGCAGAAGATGTGGATGGTCCAAGGGTGCCAAGAGAAGGGATGTCCCACAAAGTGAGGAGCCAATATCAGGGGATTAGAGGGTTAGGGACTACAGGGGTCTAGATGAAGCTCAGGATGGCCCCTAGCAAAGTGTACTGTCATCTACACAGAGAGCACCTCATCAAACAGAGGAGACTAAGGGCATCTCCCTGCCCCCACCAGCTCATCTCTTCTCCCTGATTCTCAATATCCTACAGGGAAGAGTACCAGAGAAGAGGGGGGAAGGAGTGAACTAGATGCTGCTAGTTTTTCTCCAACCATCTCCACAATTCCCACAGTGCAAAGAAAAAGGCAAAGCAGCAGTTCACCATCCTCTGTCTGGGAAGGGGCAGCCAGAGAGTTAGAAATGGACATTTAGAACAAGAGTTTTAAAATGGACTGAACAGAATTTCAATCATCCAATATGTCAAGCAAATTATTGGATCAGCTCATGCACTCAATAAGGGATCTACTACCCAGTAGGGAAGACAGATTTTTTAAACACAGTATAGCTGAGGACAGTGAACAGAATAAATAAACTTGTTATGTGCTTATTCCCTGAAAGAGCTGAAACTCCTCAAACCAGTTACATTTAAACAAAGAAAACTGGCTAGAAGGAGCAATGACCATGATTCCCTTCAACCACACCCTTAATGAACCCATGCAAATAAAAATAAATGTTTCTTGCTCTGCCTGCCATTGGCTGAGTGGCGTAGTGAAGGGAATAACTAGTTAAAATGAAGAGACACAGCTTCTGTCCTCCCTGCACTCTTTTTTCCACTGTGATTGTACAGATTCCATCTCTTCTGGTGCCAATGGACCCTCACTCACAATTGCCTTGCTTTTCCTCTAACTATGGAAGTGGACACGTGATTCAGGCTTGGCCAACAGTAACACCCTATTTTGTTACAACTGTTGGTATAATAGGGGAGGGGGAAGACACAGGACCAAAACAGGCTAATCAGGGCCCCTCCAAGTAATTTGATCTATGGTAACTAGGAGAGGGAGTAGCTCTCTGTTTTTTCTAGAAGAACAGAGCTCTAAAGATGGTCTAGCTTACTGCCAATAGAGGCCATCTTTAGTGGATGGAACCTACAGAAGAATGAAGAGCTGAGAAGCAAACAGAGCTGAAGGGTAGAGAGGCAAAGACAAAATTCTGGGGCCCCTGGCCAGCTGTACCTAGACTGAATCCCACCCCTGGGACTCCAAGCTTGGGGCCTATTTGTTCTCTTTGATTAAGGTAGGCCAACGTGGGGTTTTATTGTCTCATATGACCAGAGGATATTGTGGAGGGCATGTATTGCATGGAGCACTGGGTGTGGTGCATAAACAATGAATTCTGGAACACTGAAAAGAAATAAAATAAAATAAAATATGGACTCTGAAAAATAACCTAAGGGTTTTGAAGGGGCGGGGGGTGTGAGGTTGGGGGAGCCTGGTGGTGGGTATTATGGAGGGCACACATTGCATGGAGCACTGGGTGTGGTGTAAAACTATGAATTCTGTTACGCTGAAAAGAAATTTAAAAAATATTAAAAAAAATAAAATAAAATGAAAAAAAAAGTGCACTGGATTCTAGATTTGGCTGTTTTACTTCCTAACATTTAAGCCTGGGCAAATTATTAAACAGTCTCTTTGTTCTTTCATTTATTCATTCATTCATTCATTCATTCATTCAAGTGCAAGATCCTGAACTTGGCACCCAAGGAAAAAAGATGGGACTATTTGATCTTTGTCTTTAAGGACCTCACAGTCTTCTGGGGAGACAAAAATGGGGGAAAAAGTAACTACAAAAATAATGAAAAAACTGTTTTAAAATTCAAGGGGTGTATAGAGAAAGCACATAAGTCTGTCTGGAAATATCAAGCAACGCTTTGAGCTTAAGAGTTACTGCTAGAGACAAGGGCATTCCAGATGGAGAAGAGCATCCACAAAGGCATGAAGGCAGGAGTTGGACGACTCTAGCGTAGTGTGTGAGGTGGGGAGTGGGCCCATAAGGCAGGTGGACAGGGCCAGATCATGAACTATGTTATGCAATTTCAGTCTTGGTTCTAAAAGTCATGGTGAGTGGTGCCTGGGCGGCTCCATTGTTAAGTGTCTGCCTTCAGCTCAGGTCATGATCTCGGGGTCCTGGGATCAAGCCCTGCATCAGGCTCCCTGCTCAGTGGTAGCCTGCTTTTTCCTCTCCCACTCCCCCTGCTTATGTTCCTTCTCTTGCTGTCTCTCTCTGTCAAATAAATAAATAAAATCTTTAAAAAAAAGTCATAGTGAACCACTGAAGGATTTTCAGTATGAGACATGGACAGGGCTGGAAAGATTAAAAAATCCAACCAACAAACAACAAAAACAATTCCAGATAATTGAAAGAGGGCAAAGGGTGCCTGGGTGGCTCATGACCTGCCTTCGGCTCAGGTCATGATTCCAAGGTCCTGGGATCAAGCCCTGCATCCCATTCCCTGCTTAGCAGGAAGCCTGCTTCTCCCTCTGCCACTCCCTCTGCTTGTGTTCCCTCTCTCCCTGTGTGTCTCTCTCTGTCAAACAAACAAGCAAATAAATAAAGAGGGCAAGATGGGAGACAAAGAGATGAAGTGCTGGGTGGGAGGTGTGGAGGAGGTGGTTGTTGAGGTCATCCATGTGTAAGATGGTGAGTGATTGGGCTAAGGTAGTAGATAAAGCACTTGAATAGCCAGATCATGGTGGCTCTTTGGATGCGGGGTAGCTGGGTGAAGATGGTATATTACATTCTCAGCTTCGGATGAGAATAGCACTTGCATCGCTGAGATTCCCAGCATTATGGGAGTCCTGGATCCCTTTGGAGAACTGTTTGAAATCTATATACTCTCTTCCCAGAAATATTAACGTAGCATTATAATGATAGCTAAGATTTTCTAAACACTTCCTGTGTTCCAGTCACTGATCTAGAAACTGTTTATATAATCATCACAACAAACCTAGGCTGGTACTAACTTGGGTTCGTTAACCTGCCCAAGTCACGTAGGAAGCAGCAAGGTCAGAATCTGAAGCCAGGTCATCTGACTCAAACTCAGTGATTTTAATGGCTATGCTTCAGTGCTCTTCATACGAGGGTGCCTATGGTGTGCCTACAATTCAGGAGGGTCACAGACTCTTCCACCTAAAGCTCATATGCCATCACTTAAAAGTAGATATACAAGTGGCCAATAAGCACAAGAGAAGACACTCAACATCATTAGCCATCAGGGAAAGGCAAATCAAAACCACGAAATGTGACTTTATACTCATCAGGATGGCTATATTAAAAAAAAAAAACATAGAAAAGTGCCAGCAAAGACACGGATAGACTCAACTCTCATAAACTGCTAGTGGGAATGTCAAATGGTGCTGTCACTTTGGGACCTAGTTCAGACGTTCTGCAAATGGCTAAACACAGAGTTACCTAGGATCCTACATTCACTCCCAGGTACATAAACAAGAAATATGAACACATATCCAGAGAAAAACATGCACGTGAAGGTTCACAGCAGCATTATTTAGAAGAGTTAAAAAGTGGAAAACAAGTCCAATGCCCATCACCTGATGGATGAATGAACACATCATGGTATATCCACACAATGGAGAATTCCTTGGCCATAAAAGACACACTGTCATGTGTAACAACACCGATGAATCTTGAAAACATTGTGGTAATTAAACAATGTCACTCCCAAAGGACCACATGTTATTATGGTCCCATTTACATGAAACGTCCAGAGTGAACAAGTCTACAGAAACTGAAAGCAGATTAGTGATTGCCCAGACTTTGAGGTGATAAGGTGACTGGGACATGATGATGAAGGGGTGTGGTGTTTCTTTTTGGGGAATGAAAATATTCTGAAATTGACTGCAACAGCAGATGCACCATTCTCTGAATATACTATGCCATGTGAATTATATCTCAGTAAAGCTGTGAAAAGGAAAAATAAAAAGCTAAATACCAAACTACTAAGCCACTGGTTCCATCCCAGAAAAAAAAAAAAAAAA